>JAUELU010000042.1:620650-632777 GCA_032357145.1 Evasterias troschelii | reverse complement strand
CGCTTATGTTATATGCAAATCACAAGTGACATATCATGAAATATTCATTTTGGCAGAAAGAAACAATTGATAGGCATGGAATGAAAAAGAAATCCATCGTATGCTGTGAGAGATGGTTATAATGGTTATAATGTACGAAAAAGTCGAAGTCAGCATACAAGATATTGCGCTTGAATGGCTGAGATCGGGACCTACGGCAATTTTCTTGCACATAAACAAATCCTGTAAAGGGAGGGGGTACATAATCTCCTGGCAGTAATAGAGGCGGGGAATACTGGGCTAAGTGTGGCCCTGGGGTTATTATGGCACTGTTGGTTAAAATAATAGTGAATCTCTCAAAATAATTTCAAGATGACCACAATGTCTTGTATGTGCAAGGGTCTATTGTGGCCTGTATAATTTACAGCAGAAAACACAAACTTAGCCTTTCAGATTCAGCCAGGACATACAACTATAAATATGGATGTTACAACAGCTGCTTACTTCCTGTCATTTTTGGTATCAAAAACCTTAAGATGTGTCAACTATAAAACAAAATTCTAGGGATTTTTAAAATTCTAGAGGTGAAGATACCTAACACACCAAGGCAGCCTCGCTACCGTGGGTAACGCGCCGTATTGCCTGCAAGCTCCGGGAACGTCTCAGAATTGATCAACTAAAAATATTAAATTATTTTTTTATATTCCAAAGTCTCACAAGAAACCAAGTTGTTAAAAGAAAACAGCGACCCTGAAGAGCCAACATTTTTAAAACTTGGCGATTAGGAATTTGAAAAGTTAAAGTTTTTAGCCAGTATGACTGATAGACTCTTCTTGGGTCATTAAAGCCATTGTTCTTTTTGTTGTTGTTATGATAACACTAACTTTAAAGTTAAATGGATGTATTACGTATCCAAGTTGGTCTCCTGACATGGATGTGATAACTAGATTTTCCTTGTGGAGTGATTATCAGCAAAATATGCCAGAATAGAAAAATGTGAAGATTCCTTCTTGATTGACCTTATTATCTATAATATAGTTTTAAGTGTGGACATTTTCAGAATGTCATTGTCGCATTATGCCAATTAGTTTGCAAATGATTAATCACATGCAAATAATTTTAACTATGAAAGGTCGGTAGTTATCTAACCCTTTTCACCTTGTAAACAAGAACTGAAAATTAGCCTTTCAAAAATAATAGGAAATGTGGCTACAATAACCCCGGTCTCCCTATGTTAAAATATAGTTACAGATAGTAAAGGCCTACCTCCTTACAGGGCCTGTATACGTTTGGTAATCACTGTTAAAATTAATGTCAATACAAACTTATTGGTCCGCCATAGCAGCTTACAATAGTATAAAGCATTATTTTAGAAACATTTCACTTTGAAGTAATGTGGTTATCTAAAAAGATAGCAGATGCCTCAAAATTTCAATGTGAGCAATGTTTGTGTAAGAAACGCTTCTCAGATTGAATATTCCTATTATGGATTAGTCTTTCAGCAGAATCACAAAAACGCGGCCACCTTTTTAAAATTTTCCAGGTTTGTTTTATTTTGTTTATCTAAAATTAAAAAGGATTGCAACAATCGAGTGCTTCAAAACACACCTTCCTGGCTTCAGGGCTGCCGACAACGTAGTAGTACCCCTTCCCCTTTACTTTACGGTGGTTTCTGTCAAGAACAAAAAACAATAGGATGCAAACCTTGTTTTAATTGTATCGCTCATCGTCAATAATGTATGTCATTGTACAATGTCTTTAAATCTACTCTCACTTGGGGTTAGCAGTGGCAGAATGTGCCATAACAAACACCAGCTGGACATAGCTTTAATGAATGCATACGATTACGCACATGACATACGACGTGTGTTTAAAATGATTTCAGTAAGGGGTCTTGTCAAAATTAATCCCGGAGAGACTGTTGGACAAGGTTCATCCGATGTCAAATTTTTGTTGGACGGGCGTCGGATGGGAGTTCCAATGAGAGGATGTTTCACACGCTGAATAGTGTCCTCCTGTCCAAGGTAGAGTACCCAAGGCACCCCACCGAGAGCTCTCCGGTTTCACTGGGTCGTTAAACACTAATGTAAACAAACTTGGGGTGTGGAGTGAGTCTGGTCTGACTATTTGAAGGTCGCAGTAGTGTGGTGGAGTTTTGATGTTTGCAATAGACAAAATTACTAGCCCAGTTCCTGTAGACCTTGCTTGTGTTCCCTATAATCTTGAATAATCCAACAATCCTTTATTGACATAGAATTACAACGTAGAAAATAATGACAATTGCAAGTGACCACAGACTGAAATAAAAACGTTGAAACACATCCTTTTAAAAAGTTACGAGCTCAATCATCTTATTATGATACAACCACTTTGTCTTTAGTAAATACTCAGGGTCATTGAGTCCTAACCATGAAACCGAAAACCTGCCCTTGGGAGACCCCCTGCTTGTTTTCCCAGTAGATGGCGATCTAAAGACGGCGGTTTGTAAACAAACGATCTCTGGTGAAGGCCAGTCACTGTGAACTCATCCCATGGCCCATTCGATGAAGTAATCACTACAAGAGAATTCAACATGGGATGAGAAACCTGGTCCTGGACCGGCTCCGTCTGATGGCTGTCCGGGATTAATTTTGACAAGGTCCCTAATTATTCTTCCTCATGGTCGGATGACTTATTTACGTCTTCTTGGCTCCTTTAGAAAAAAACATAAATGCCTTATCAAAATAATACAAACTATATATGATTACTATATGTGTAGTTATTGTAATACTCTTCAATATTGAAACAATAAATTGTTCTTTTAATAGTAGAGGGAAACAAAACTCAAATTGAAAGAGTTGCTATTTGCAGTATGGCCCGTAAGCGAGCGATTAATACGGGAGCTGTTCAGCAAATAGATAATTTCGTATTCTTAGGTGCACACGTTGCATGAGTAATCCGTGTGCATTTTTTGTAAATCACTTTTCCACTCTGCAACTTGCCTCTTTAATTTTAGGGATGGCTGTGATAATAGTAGCCTAGACCTTGGTTGCCTCAAAAGGAACGACATCATTTTAAAACAACACTAATTTTTCGCGTTCATGCGCGTATTTCCTCATGCATCTCATCATACGGGGGGTGGATACTCTCCATAGACGGTATGCTAAATCATGGAGGAATAAGAACACTAAGATATTTTTCATGACCACATACCCTTCTACAGTCTGATCCATGTCCTCCAGGTTCTCCAAGTCCCCCACATCCCCATGTCCCCCATTTCCATTCGGTTGTGGACCGTCTCATCATCAACATAAACACTTAAACAAATGTAATTGTGTTTTTGATGTTACTTTATAACATTTTTTCCCAATGTGATTTACTTTATTTTTATATTCCATTTCAATTGAAAATAGAACACCACTTTAGAGCATGCTAAGCTTGTTTATTATGCATTGAATGTCTTAATCATACTAGTCCCGTGGTGTGTGGTTCAACAGAGAGATATCACCAGCAATATCTAAAGTTATAACTTGGTAATTTAAAAGATCTAAAAGATTATATTTCATCTGAATGTTTAGTTGTTTTTAAAGCAATCCTCATGAAAATTGTTATTTAAAACGATGTTACCAGGGCATTAAGTTGAACAGTGATGTCAGAGCCTTGACAGTGTCGTAGCAAAATTTTCTTTTCAAAATATAGACCTTCATGAACATTATTTTAGTACAACAAAACTCAAAGGAAAACATGGGCAGTGCAGTCAAGCAGTTTATGACAAGTAAAAATTGTGCGAATAACAGGTGTAAATGAGTGGATACAACGTTCTGATACAGCCTGCCTGTAATAACAATCGTAAAGGTTTGAATTAATTACTTTAAGTTTCTTGTTCGCAACTTGTTTTTCTATTGTTTTTTCAGCCGGTGCTGGTGCCTTCCCTTCGTTTGACATGTTTGACATGGCGAGTGTGGTCGTCGAGACTAAATCTATTCTTTGTGCACGCTTTTTCTTGTGGTGTTCTTTTCAATGCTTTTTGCTTTTTGGGATATTCAAACTCACTTTCATCAGCAGATGAGCTACTGGATTCGTGGTCCACACTGACAGATCTAACTTTCTGCCGTTGGGGTTGTTCGTCTGAGCTGCTGGACTCGTATTGGATAATGCCAATGCTAACACTCATTTGTGGCCTGAGGCTATCAGTTTTTGGTCTCCACCAGACGTGGCCATCCTTTCCTGAAACCGTTTGTTGTCTATTCTCATCGCCTGCGGAATTGTTGGGGGAAATGTCAGATAACTTTGATTTTAGTTTCTTTCTAAATTGGTGCTTGTCGGGTCTGGATCTTTTTCTGGTGGTGCCTACCTCATGTGCTTTGTGAACGCTGGAGGGGGATGTCTTTTGGATTATTTGTTTTATTCTTTGCGTTAAGGGATGTTCATGAGCAAATATCTGAAATTGCATATTGTGTAGGTGTTTCTGTTGTTTTCACCATATCTTTAATCACTTTTCAAATTATGCTTCCATGAATATATTGCAATATCTTACCGTGAAAACTGCCGGACCCAACAACAAGCCCCTTTTTGTTAAAATCCACGAGAGCCTTCCTCCTATATTTTGGTGAGAGAGTTTGCGACCATCAAAATTTTGTTTCTAATTTGTTCTTTTTCCCTTATTTATTTTTTTCTCTCGGGAAAGTCAAAGGTGATTTTTCTTATGAAGAATCATAATGACTTCTTCAAAAGTATTGATGTTGTGCCTTCTGACCACCCCTCATGGTCTTTCATCAGTGCCCTCCACTGGAGGTCCTCAGACCAGGTGGCCAGAAGGACACTAAGCCTCTTAATTTGGCAATTTTTCCATTTAGATTTGGTGTAAGGAAGCTGATATAGTCATTCTAAATTTAGTAAAATATTTCAAAAGTAAAATACCCACACTCTCTTGGTTTCTACCATTAATAGGTCTTGTCTGTGTTTCTTTAAATATTAATTTTGTACAATCTAATTAACCCATTTGTTTAATTGTGTAAGTTTGTGGAGTCTTTCGCACCTTCTTTATAACGTTTGTCTTTTGTTTATCTCACTCCTTTCACTGTCTTTTAAGTATTTTTGAGACCACTATTTATTTCAGTTTATACTTTATAGAGTTTCTTTTATTTTATTGCCATTTCAAGGAAGAAATGCACCATTGAATTGTATAATTATTTTTTAAAACGTACATCAATTCCTGCCAAATAATTTACATGCAGTACTTTACTGCAACGTTTTATTGGGATTTTACATGTTAAATAATTGTAATTATTGCAGTTTTAAATAGGACTATGGTCAGTGAAGGAATTATAGGACGATTTTCAGGCTGTTAAAGGTATTTCTTTTGTTGGGTTTTTTATTATTTACGTTTCAAAAGGGTTGAAAATAATGTTTTGCTCCTAACGGGCAGACAAAGTTTCCTCATTGTAACCGTGTTCTTGTTACTGCCGTGCTCGTACAAGCCTTATTTAAATGCATTGAAACACGCAGGGGGCAGTTGGGGACCGGCAAAAAAACCTTGAATTAACCGGAACCTCAACTCATAATAACGGGAGTCGACTGGGCCTTGGAAGAGTTTAAAAGTCATCAAACCATCGCAGTTCGTAGTTTTGTGGAAGGTCACATTTAGTTGTAAATTCACCGACTGGGTTTGGGAGAAGTGTTGTTTTTCAAGCAGCTACGTACTAAGTATACAGTGCTTAACACACATTGTGTAGGGTAAAAACTAAAATTATATAGGTAATATATCGTTTAGGACTTTTTGAATGGACTGTACACGGAAACTCCGATCAAGGTGACACCGTGAAGGAGAAGCCTCTTGCGATTGTTCATAAAGTATCCTTACAGCAAAAAGGACAGCATTGCTGTATTAACTATCATTACAAGCACCCACATATTCGCCTTGTGTTAACGGCCACCGGTTATCTTTAGAAACTCCCCACTATTCCTCACATGGTACATAGTCCAGAAGACAGGGAAACAGTCTGATCACAGCCTGCTCACCGCTGTGCGCGTGCATCTCATTTTGTGAATATTTAAATTGCTGCCCGAAAAAAAATGTGGGCGGCGTTCCCTTTTGATCCAGATGTTCATGTGATACAGATATCTCTGCTCCAGTAATTCGTGTTGCGGACAGTAATTCGAGTTGCAATATCGCGCTACGTTATTAACAAAATGAGCGTTGCCAATCAAGACTACTCTCGTTCTGAAAGCTGCATGTCTTGAGGTAACCTCAGGTTCATGTTGTGGAGAATCTGAAGCTGTTTCAGGTTGGTGTGGCTTATCCTGATGTTCATTCTGAGGGGACACTGAACCCTATGAGTACTGACAGGAACCTGAGCCAGATGGAGAGTCTTTGGGCATGTCCTCTGTTGCTACTGGTAGGTTACACTCCTGACTACCAGATGACGCTTCATCCCTTAAAAAGTCATCTTCATGGGGTTCATCTTCCTCATCTTCATATTCATGGGGTCCAAATCTTCCTCATCTTCATCGTCGTGGGGGTCCAAATCTTCCTCATATTCGTCATCAAAATCCGCCTCATCTTCATTGGGTCAATTTCCTCCTGCATCAGACAGTGATCCTGTAAACTTGGGAAGATGCCTGTTGGGGGAGACTTTCCAAACACCAACCGGTAGGGGGTGTCCAGAATGGTCCTCTGACGTTCCGTGTTCATTGCATACATAATATGCGGAAGCCAAGAAGCCCATGGGTGTGCATGCCCAGTAGATTTTTTATCCTAGCTGCAATCTTGCATTTGACTGTTTGATTGCCTTTCTCAACAAGACCCTTTGATTGGGGTTGACGGGGTCTCCCATTGACAAGTGCCACATTACCACTCCATCTGTTTAATGTTGCACGGATCAACTGGTTGACAAACTCTCTTCCATTGTCTGAGTGGAAGATCTTTGGAGGCCAAAGGTAAGCCAGGACTCGCTCTTCCAGCATTTGTGTTAGCTCCTGTGCCGTCTTTCTCTTGAGGGGAAACAGTATATGGTACTTTGTGAAATGACCCATGAAATGGCCTATGAAGTGGTACTCGCCATCAGGGCAGTGTCTCATGTCAATGAGGTCCATTTGCACTCTAGCAAGGAAGTCACCGACAACGATAGGATGAAGAGGGGGTCGTAAAACACTTGGCTGTCTACGGTGTCAAATGCAATTGTGTCTGGCATGCAATACTGTCTGCTCCGTAAACTTTTGCATATGCAATCGTGTCCGGGGCTATGCAAAACCGTGCGTATGCCGTAAGCGAGCATGCATGCACTGAACATACGTATGCACATGTGCAGCATGAATATTCACATATTTTATGATTGCAGCGAATACCAAACAGATGAATATTTCCCACAGGCTACGATGGTGGACGTGGTTTACCTCTTGTAGTGCTGACACACATTCAAAAGTTGTTTTTCCATGCAAGTTTTACGTCAAAAATCTCCTTTTCTAATGGCCTCCCTACAGCCAAGGAATCATAACAGTTACAACTACACTTGACTACACTACGTATTGTTCTCACCAATAAAGTAGAAGCATAACGGTAGAAGACAGTTTCATGCACAGTCTCATTTCAGCAACGCGCTAGACTATTTTCGATTTCATCACAATGTTTTCATATTTTCCGTAGCGCCTTGTCACACACATTGACCTTTCAGAATTTTGTTTCATAAAAAGTGATTTTGATTAATTGAAATATGGGTCCAAATGGGACCCATGGAAGCAACATAAAAATACAAGCAGGAGTATTGCAATAATTCTAGGTTGGATAGCATATTGCAGTTTGCGTTTCCCTCAGCTTCCCTGTTCTAGACCTTACAGCAGCTTTCACTCAAGTGTTTATTTCAGAATGATTATCTTGTGGCAGCTAAATTTTATAACCATAATGGACTGGGACTGCAATTTCAAACCACTTAATTTTTTTGATATTTTAGGTATATCATCTTTCAACAAGCAGGTATGGGGGGCACTTTTAAAGGCTCAAAGACACGCAAACACAACATGGATGTACAAAACACAATTATTTATTATAATCAGACTTAAAGATTCATGTGTGAGAAACTTTTATTACTGAACAGCATTTCTTCGGATCTGAATAATGTGCTGGTTTGTTTGTAGACTGAAGGTACAAGAAAATGTCAGATAGCCCAGTTCTTTTTACAGCTCAATTAATGTTAACAAAAAATGTTTCTGTAGTATACAGATGTGGAATGCTGATAAGTGCAATAATGAAACACATTCTTCCCATTGATCTGATGGAAATCTTTTAAACAACTTATACAACAAATATAAGTAAATGTTTGTCATTTGATTGGAGGAACGAAGGGATAAATTTATTTAGAAACCCCACCATTGACTACAATGCTCCTACATGCAATACAACTTGTTTAATTTTCCTACTCAGAAATGTAATGAATACTATCAAGACTACCACTGTCATTTCACAGTCAGTAAGGAAGCTACTGTACAGCTGTGCAGTAGATCGTACAGGATGGGATGGAAATATTTTCTGGATGGTTTCAAAATGCAGTGTTTGAAGGGTTGGCGGACTATTTATTGCATATCATTATCATGTTGCCTATAATCCTTCAAGTAAGGGACAACAATATACAGGGGCAATGTATAACAAACATTAACAGGCTCTTCAATTTTCCAAATGACATTAAAAAATGAAACAGATGCAACCTTTGAATGACCCGAAATTACTCAAACTTTGCAATTTTTAGTCATTTTACTTATGATTTTACTTATGATTTTTATGGTTAAAATGAGTAGACTAAGAATCTTTAGCAGGAAGGGTAAATGTTCAAACCAAGCAAATATGATACTCATAATAAAGTCTCACTCAGTTCACAAAAAGGACGATCAGTGAGCTCCGCTCTCATAGAATTATGTCTAGCAAAACTGGAGTGCCAACAATCAGGCTGTTTTGGTCACAAAAATCCACTTAGATAACCTAAATCCTTCAAAGCTATATTTTAGTGGAATCTACATGTACGGGTGGGCGTTAATGCGTATAGATCAGTCTGTACATGAAAGAACTTGACACTGTAAGGACATATCATGATTGCCAACCGTTTCAAATATTTTGTGCCGCGGCAATTGACTCACACCAAGATGAACAATACCCACTGTCCTCTGAGTAAAACAGCTTTAATCCATCTGGCCTCCAACAAAGCCCCTTCTGGCTTGATAGTCCTGAACACACACAGGGCATGTTTTCTTTTGTGGAGTTTGGTAGGTTTAGGCCAGGTCTCCAAGAACACTCCAATTTACAGCAGCTGCAATAAAAAAAATAAATAAAAAATGGATTACAAATTTTAAAAAAAAAGTTACATAATAGTAAAAACAGTATGGGTTCTTTGAAAGTGCATATATTTTACATACTAGATCATGGCGCAGAACGGCACAATGTGCAGCCAAACCAACCAGAAACACTTGGGCAAGCCCCTACATTCTCAAGAATGGATAAGTGTCCCTAGGATCTTCTCACCCATGCTAGGCTTAACATTTCATCTGAAAGACACAGCCCTCTGGTGATAATGAAGGGCCTCCCCTGCCCCAGACAAGTGTGAACTAACCTCAGGCAGCCACGCAACCCCTGCCAACACATGAAATGATTTCTCATCGAAGGTCATTGCATGTGCAAAGATTAACTGCAGTATTTCGACTGGCAAAGAAAGTATCCCCGTTTGCCTCTGCTCTGCAAAATACATCCATACAAAGTTAAAAAATAAACCATTTTTGGAAAATGACAGAAAATATTCTAAGGGAGAAATAGAAATGTACACAGTTTTTTAGGAAGGACATTTTTAGAGTTTTTTAGGAGGGACATTTAGAGGGTTTGCATTATTTTTATGCCTGTCGGACTTGCATTTTGGTCCATTTTATTTTGACAAACATATGCACAATGTGCTTTGAAGCCAGTATCTTTTTTATAAAGGTCACTTTGAACATGTACATGTCTGAAACTAAGTTTTGAAAAACACTTTCAGTGTAAATCCATTAACTTTTGGCCCCATTTCTGTAGTACTGTTTCATCTGACACTAGTGAGATTATAGCAAGTCATTAATTGCGAAACACACATTTCAATCTCAAGACATATTTATGTATGCACATCAGGTGCAACTGCCCTTATAAAAATTCACTACAGTTTTATTATAATAAATTTGCGATGTTTAATATAGTGTAAATATATTAAAACTACAATAACTATTTTATAGTAAAAATATAGTTGTAAAATGTGTACTACATTAATACTATATTAATTTCAAGATTGATTAAGAACAAATTTACAACAGTTATTATAGTAAAAATATAGTCTTTTGCCTGAAACGGCTCTATTTTTATTATTGTAAAAATATAGTTAATAAAAGTTCATTGTATTTTTGCTGCAGTTATTGCCCTTTTCCGACCGATACCAAAAATCAGAAATCCTTGGTCGGCCTTTTTTTTTTTTTTTTTTAAATTCTGTTTTTTTTTATTTTTTTATTTTATACTTTGAATGCCTAGTAAACGACATTTTAAAAAATATATCCTCTTATCCGAATCTGAAATATTAGTTTTGAGACCTGTCAGTAATCACAATGAACGATGAAGTAAGTGTCTGTTTTGTCTAATATTGTTAACACGTGGCTGTTGGCTTAGCCAAGGGCGTTTCGTGTACGAATTGAAAACAAAGACAATCAATTTCACACATACCTAAATCGTCAATAAAAATCAAGAAATTGTTAAAAATATCATTTGAATATTTATGATGTATTTTGAAAGTATAATCTCAAAAAGTTATCGAGTCGTGGCACTATCGCCGTCAAAATCGAGCTTCCCGATTTATGACGAGATCCCACCCGACCAAACCACGCTTGTGGAGACCAAACCAAGCTCGTGGTAGACTTGATTTTAAGTCTGAGACTGCGATTATTTCTCTGCATCGGCCGCGCAAAATTCCCCCGTAGATTGGCTATCACGCGCTGTAGGTTAAAGACGGAGGTTTATCCACAAGAGGGCGCTGTTTCAGCCAATATTGTATCGGCTATCAGGACGACTAAAAACCACGATCACAGACTTGGAACCAAGTCTACGCTCGTTGAGATTGTGGCCCACGATTGGGACTGATTTATATCAATGGCCACGCTCTCGACCACTTTTCCATTGTAGTAGAAGCGGCGCCTATCGAGCACAAAGTATATGTTAAAACTTGAAGTTTTTGAAAGATTGTTTTTGTTTTGTATTCACCATATGTTTACTACTCTGAGAACATTAAAATGGTTGAAAACATAAAGTTGTGTGTGTATCTACTGTGTTTTTTCCTCCTGTAACAAAATCTTGAAAAAAAAAAAAAAAAAAAAAAAGCCACCGCCCCCCCCACCCGATTTTTTTGCCAAAAGGGCAATAACAAGATTTTTTTTTGGGGGGGGGCCTAAGGGGCGTATAGTCCCACAGAGATTCAGTATGGTGTGTGGCTTTTGAGTCCTGGTGTTGGTCCATGATGGTCCATGTATCTTTTAGCATGATACTTTACCTTATTTGCTTTTTGCCTTCGGATGGGCATTAAGACATAGATCCTGTGTACTAGGATTGGTGGTGCAACAAAAAACTTTATTAAGTTTCATTGTATTTTTCTTGGGTGTTAGGTCGGAGTACATATCTATAAAAGAAAATTTAGGTTATGTTATGGAGTGGCATTAATAGGCCACCGTAGCCTTGTTATATGATGATGTCATGGGCTGTGAATAAACCACTTTCAGTGAATGCTACTACTGGAGTCCTGCCGTCTTTAGAACATTGTGTCAGAAGTCAGAAATTAGCTGAATCCACGGCAAATACCCGGCAAAAGTCATCGACAATCTTTGAGAAGTGATCATCGGACATCCGTCGGCAGTACAGCTTCATCCTTCACGCACGGTAAGCTGTCAGAAGTAGAGAAATAGAGAAAAAACTGTATATTTTACCAGAAGTATCCACTGTTTTCTACATAATCGATAGACTGTACATGTAGACTATACACGCACTCTATACGCACGCTACGCCATTACCGTCAGCAGACGCACCACGGTAAACTACGGAGGCTTTGAACGGACACATCACGGTACATTTCAACCATGGCGCACTCTCTAATTCCCCCACCAGCCAAAATGGACATGAAAGGAGACC
>JAUELU010000042.1:551825-563170 GCA_032357145.1 Evasterias troschelii | reverse complement strand
GAAATCAGATTTTAAGTAGGAAGAGTATCATGCCTATAACGCTCTTCTCTACAGCTCAGGTATAAGTTTAGTGTTGCTCACCAAGTACAATCAGATACCCAGCAAGCAGTTTACTTTTAGTGCAGATTTAAAAAAACAAAAAAAACAACAACAACAATACTTGAACTTGTCTTTCTTTCTCTTTTTTTCTTTGCGTGTGTTGGTGCAACAAGGTCATCTCCAAAAGAGTTTTTTGTGAAATGTGAGATTTAAAATGAGAAAATGTCATTATCTGGCTTAAAATTGGGATGTACACACGAGCGAATCCATGCGATATGTGACTTTGTTGCTCGATAAAGTTATGACCTTATTGCACCGACACAACTAATCTTTTTGTTCAAACTATCTTATTTCCATGGTGATAGTCTAGATCCTTTTCCCCACCCCTGATGTACTGTTTAAAATCTCCTAATGGGGTATATTTTTCTCACACGTCCCTCATTAGAGTTCCAATTGATGAGCCAACGCAGGGAGCCCCTTAGTGGTGTAAACCACTGTGCTAGTACAACACCATCAGGGCATAGTAATGCAGGGATCTTGCGGCTATAGATACAAGTGGTTCTCCCAGAAGCCCTAATCCCCTTCTCCCAAACACAGCTAATCCGTTCATCTTTTCCATACACTCATTTATCCCATCCATTGTGCCTGCTTATGTTAACACTTACCCCCTCACTATTCTGAGCTGTGCGGCCGATTTATCTCACAGCCTATGGTGAGGGGTGCAAACAAAAGCTTTGTACATAATGCTTCTGAATGGGCCTTCAATTCACTGTTGTAAAAGCTCGTGGGTATCACATATCGATTATGATCAAGGGTATGACTGCAGGAGTCTGGCTGTGCTTTAAACACACTGCGAACGAATAACTACTGCACGGCTGTGACAACCTGAATGCAGGGTTTTTAATACAGCATTGGTATTCAGACATTTGCTCTAATCAGCAAACAAACCTGTCTGTGCTTATAAATACAGAGGATGGAATATACAATGTACACCCGGGGACTAGAGTCAGAATCAATGAACGCTTCTGGATACCTGTTATTGTCTAGTCACTGTGTAACGTTTGTAACTTTCCCTCCCCAAGAAGAAAAACAAACAAAGACATTCAAACAATTTTAGTAACCTTTATTTTAACCAGGATCCATTTCAACTTTTTTGTATGTCGTATCTTTATTTTGAACTCAGCGGAGGAAGTAAGTTTCACTCTCCTCTGGGATCGTGAATCCACCAAAGAAAAGGAATACTGTACCTGCAATATTTGCAAAAGTGAAGAAAACATTCTTTGAAAATAGAGATCAATCTTACAAGATGTCAAGTTTAGAGATATTGCTGGCTGCAAGAGATAGCTGCAAGGCACTTTGGTACAGTTTGTAGCCATTCAGTCTAGAAACACCTGGACCACTCCTCATCATTAAAATACCCAGGGTGAACTAACTCTGATTACACTGACAAAGTGATCACAGTTCCACACCATGGCTACAGATAAGTTTAATAGATATAAAACCAAAATATGATGTCCTTCAACCTGGACAATACACACTGGCTGGACACAATATTTCTAGCCTTCCCAGTAAACTTAACAAACCACCGTGAGAAGAAGGGAGAACAAAAACCAGGGAACAAAAAAAGAGGGGGGGGGGGGGGAAACCCACCCCAAAACACACAACCGAACCAACAAGGAGGTGGATCTCTCTCAACTACTCTTTTCCATTCAAAGACTGTTGTGCATCCGGCATTTCAATCATAGCTAAGTTACAATAATTCATGTCTTCCCACTTTGCAAGTGTATTTTTCATATTAACGCCAACTTCTAGCATATATAAAATTCAATCAACCTAAAAAGTCGTCCCTTGATGAAAACAAAAGGGGAAAAGAATATCACAGCCGCCCTGTGGATGATATACACACCGCTGATCCGAGACTCTACAGACCCAAGTAAATGACGTCGCTGCTGTCATAAATACCATGGAGTTAGACCATGTTCAGAGCCATGCATTATAAATAAACAGACTGCAATACATACTGACTGATATGACCACTTGAATTCTACATTTTCCCCTCTTGTGCTTCGGATTCTGAGAGGCGAATGAAATAGTCATGTCATGGTGTCTGACGGGTCGCGTCCTCGCATATCAAAGGAAATTCTTTGAGGTTTTGAGTGTCTTAAAAGATTACGCACTTCTTGGGTTATTGTTGTTTTAAATAATGTGGTATAAAAGCACTTTGGAGTAGTAGGCATTACACCTTTTCAGATTCAGATCCGGCGAAAAAGTACTCATGACAAGTCTTAGTGGCGGATTTCTTTGCTTCTACATATTTGAAAGTCAAATACATAACGTGTTAATTATTTCTTGTTAAATACTCCTGAAAAGTCATCGCAGGAAAGCGTAGTTGTTTGCTCCTCCTAATATCTAAGGCACATCACCCGCAGCCGCGTTTGGTAAGTGACGGAGATTACAAAAGATTCCAGCTAAATGAATGCATATTTTTGTTCACAGGAATTAACCTCCTAAAAAGATATTTCTTTTCCTTGGGAGTATTCATGCTTTGACATCAAATATTTGTCCGCGGCACGGACATACTTCCTACGTGACAAATTAAATAAAGCACTTTGTTTGGGGCAGAGCTAAATGTACTTGTGCTGAAAATCTTCTGTGGGTTAATTGTGTTAGTTCATTTAGATTGTCAGAGACCTTTTTTTGAAATGAGAGCCTTGGTTTGGATCTGCCCTGCATTTTACACAGGTCCCAAATTAATCACATCAGCTTGCATTAATTTACATGTATGGGTTTTTGTTGTTGTCAGGAATTTCAAAGCTTTTGTGGCATTGGTAATTCAGGATTTTTAAGCGCGGCAAGAATTGTATGAATAATCATGAGCTCCAGATGGTTCATGGCATTAGGAGAGAATTCAAGGACGATTATGTGAAAGTGAATGGAAAAACTATGTAAAAAGCATTCCCTTGCATACTACTACACAATAAGTGTACAAGATCAAAAATCCATTAAGGGATAAAACTGTTTCTCACTGATGAAGTTCATTAATTTTGAATCATGTTTTTTTTTTTTTTTTTTTTTCTCCCCATTACACTCTGAGCCCCCACAATGTTTTTAATGGCAATTTCAGTGTTCTATCTCATGTGCCCACAATGGCCATGGGAAATTGTTTTTGGATAAAAATGTTTCTCACCAACAACAAACATTAATATTTAATCATTGTTTTTGCTTTTGTTTTCACTATCTTCCAAGCCCACACATTGTTTTACAGGGATTATTTCAACAACTGTTTCAGTGTTCTTTCTCATTGCCAATAAGGACCATAGAAAATTGTTTTTTTTGCTCCCCCCATCTCCAGGAGGATAATGTTATTAACAGACAAATAACTGGCCTGTTTTTATTTTAGTTTACTCCATCTAAGGGGCATACAATGTGAACATCTCATCAAGGCTAAGCCCTTGTTGGTATCAGCTTACTCTGCTTGCTCCCTGATGTTAAGGTTGACTAATTATACACCGAAGACAGATGGGTAATGGGGGGGGGGGGGGGGGGATGTCCAACTCAATGACAGTGTGTAGTTAACAAAGCTGACTGTATTAAGAACTATTTCCACCATTTACAGATAACATTCTCTGATGGGTTCGTGTACAACCATCACATGGGGTAAAATTTTCCAGTAAGCTGACCAACCATTTGAAACCATTCAACTGCACCGGTTGAGTAACGCTGTACAATGTATCATAATGCGGGATGGTATAGTTTAGTCATCATTTCAAACCACAGTAAATGATTATGAATGGTCATACAGTAGGACGGTCGACAGAATACTGTGTAGATGCATTTACCAAGTCAAATAATATTGAGGCTGGCATAGTTAAGCCATCATTTCAAATCACCGTGGATGGCATTGAATAGTCAGACAGTAGGAGGGTTGACCGAGTACTGTGTCCACGCATTCAGTACTATCATATTGCAGGCTGGCATTTCAAACCACAGTGGATGATATTGTGAATGGTCGTACAGCAGGAGGGTTGACCAACAAAGTACTGTGTAGATCTGCATTCACCGATTGATATCATACTGCAGGCTGGTATAATTTAGCCATCACTTCAAACCACATTGGATGATATCGAATGGTCATAGAGCACGAGGGTTGACCGACCGATTACTGTGTATAGATACAACCCAAGCCTTGCCTTAGAAACATCAGTTCAAGGGATTAAAACAAATTAAAATTACAAGTTCTTTCCTTGAGTTGTGACATATCACATGCTTTGCTCTAATGCGGTCAAAAAATAAGTCAATTGTTTGTGACTTTCAGAATTTATTTTTTAAAACTTTGCATTTGCAACAGTCTGTTGAATTTTATGATTCCATTTTCAATTCATCGAACTAGCACTGTGTGTACATGTCAGCTTATTCACAATCATCAAATGTAAGCCACTTTACAATCTTAAAACTTGTGCTCGCGAATATTTTCCTGGAGATAAAAAAAAACCAAATCACCCCGAAAGAACCAAGCTTAGCTACGATTCTTCAAATTTCATTTTTAGCATTTGCTGCTGCGTTCCATAATAAAATATCCTCCCTAGGGGCAGCCTTAATAGTGGAGACAAAAGGCCGGCCAGGGTAGGCTTTTTCATTTCGCCATTGACATTTCAAACAAAACATTCCGTATTTTGGTTGGTACTTTGTCTCTGGGCAACACGACTCTCAAGATGATTGACAAGAACAACAAAACAAATTGTGTCTCTTCCATTTAAATCCCTCCCTGATAGGACCAAAAAGCCATTCTGCTCCATAAATACAGCAGTAGGACAAAAGACTGTGCCTCAGCCTGTGCGGGGTCCACTTTAAATGTTGCATGCAAATTGACGATGCACTGCCGATTTCTCTTTGAGCTTTGCTTCCTTTCCGCCTCCCGTTAATATGGCACGACCTTGTAGTGCCTGAATTACATGCCACTCTCATGGTCAATAAGTGAAGTATTATCTTTTTAAAAAGTCATGTCTTATCTGTCTTTTTCATCTATTTTCAGATTCGGCCCAAGGCTGACAAAGATTTTTTTTTGTTAAATTGAGGCATTTGCTTGTTCACTTCCTAGAAAGGTTTATTTTTCCACCTTGAAATATATGGGCAACACATTGTGGATAAAAACAAAATGAAGGTTGCGTCATCTGACCAGAACCTTTGGAATCAAACTTCAAATCTGATTTTTAAAATAACGATGGAAGCAAAAGGATATGAGTAAACACGGGAGCATTTCAGCATCAAAATGTTTATAACAAAAAAGTATATGTAATGTGATTGATAAACCTAGAGCATTTACAAAAAGGGTATTGATCAGACTGTAACATAACTTGCACCACCAAAGCCGAGATGCTAACATTTGCGCCATGCAATCAAGATGCAATCAGGGAGATGATTGAAAGTTTCTATAATCGGGAAGATTTTCAAATCTTTTCATCCGAACATGGCAGGGTTGCTTTATTTTTAGGAAAATTTCTTCAGTATCGGGGAGAGTTGGATGATACTATATTAATAGCATAACACAAGATGTCATTTCCTAATTAACGTACCAATTACTAAATGTCACACCCTGAAAGTACAGGTAACCCCAAATGGACTGAACAGAATAAAGGACCCCTTAGTCAAACACCTGTTAAAGAACAAAGAAATAATTAAAGTCCTCCTCAATTGATCTCTCTAGCAGCACACATTACCAATTCACAAAGTGAACACCAAATGGCTGATTGCTATGGAATTTTGCATACAATGAAAAACAAATTAAAATGTAGATGTAACAATGCTCACTTTTCTGCTTAGCTTTTTTCACAGCAACAATCCACAGATAGCGCTAAGTGCAACTCAACTCACATTTATCTCACTGTGAACGGCCCCGCCCCTTTCAATGCACTGAAACACATTGCACTTATTAACTGGATAGATTAGGTAATTCATTATTTCCATTTAAGACAAAACTAAAGTAATGTATACGCTTTAAAGAGTTAAACTGTGAACACTTTGATGGATATCACATGCAGCCAATATAACGGCCGTTCTACGTGCATAATAAATTGATGAAGACAGCTTCATTAGTTGAGCCCCGGATATTAGAAATGAACAGATATGAACTGGGGAGCTCAACAGTTCCTGGTTGAACAAAGGTTGACCAAAATGTAATATTTAATTGTTCAACATCAGCATGCATGATTCCAATAATGACTGCACTTTTAGTGTACATCGCAATCTTTAATAGGAAAATTTTAAAAAGCAAGCAGTTTTATAAAAATTGGTAAACAAAAAAAGCATAGTTGCCAAGTTTCTCACAACAAGATTGAGACTATTGTGAAATATTTGCGTTTTTGTCTCAAAAGCAAAAAAACCCAATAATTTAATACCCGACATAAAAATTAATACCATCAACAAGTCTTAACTTCAGATCATGATGACAAACTGACTACATACCTTTCTATTTTTGGCGACCTTTTGAAATACCACTAAATCTAACTCAAAATCTCAAAGCATTACGTCTTCAGTTATATATTAAATCTCACCTACACTTACACAAGTCAAGATGTCTGAGATCTCAACATTTTGTCAAAAAGAGACTAGGAGTCTTTCACAAACGAGGATAAGTTTATTATTGGAATAAGAGCCAATCAAAGACATCTTAACAAGGGTAAGATAACAAAGCCATCCCACCCACCACTGGAGAACTAATGAGTCCAATGCCAGTACAGAAACATCTCATGAAAGAATAGTTTAATGATTTCCGAGGAAGCAAGATAATGGGACACTTGATATAGCTACAATGATGCACTGCGAATGGACTAACTAACTACATGTAGTACAGGAAGATCATTAACGGTCTTAACGAGCAGGATAGATATATTTACCCTTCAGAAAGTATAACATTTCTCGCATGGTTAGGGTTTCCAAGAGAGGCAGCCTTATTAGTTTCAATTTCAGCTGAGATTCACAGTCATTAAAACAAAAAATGTCTCAATTTCAGCACTATGTGTATTTATGAATAATTCATAAGTATCAGTGATCCCCAAAAGCCCTCTTCAGACAGACCCCAGGCTAAGGGCTCTCTTGACAACCCCTGGAGTGGGGTGTCGGCAAGACTAACCTTGGGCTAATCTTAGCAAAGAAATCATAATCATTAAGACTGATTTAAACTGCTTCCACAAACAATTTCTAATGAAATTCTGAGCCTTAAAACAAAAATTTGCAAATGTCGGATTGATTCTTTTCAGGACATTTCTGCCTCTGCTGGCTTTCATTATTACACAAAGGGTAACTTCAAAAGCAATCATAACAAATATTTAACAAGAACCGTTAATTATGGCTTTACTGGGCACATAGGTTCAGCTTTCTCCCTTAACAGTGGTCCGCTGGCCGGATACCAGTTTAAACACCTGAGAACCAGTCAAAATCCACTCCAAGTGGTCTGACAGGTTTATTCAGTGTTGAAAAACACCCCTGTTTTGTATGAATCATAAACAAGTGCAAAAGAAGCAAGACCAGTGAAAGAAAAAGCTAACTGGTCCTGAGGTAACATTATCAGTATTGCAACTATGGAATACATAATGCAGACTACACCTTGGTGACCATTTCTATGGCTGCATGTTGTCAGGGAAGGGATCTAAAACATAGATTCACCACATAGCATTTCAGTTGGAACTCAACGACTTCTCAAGATGGACGGCAGTTGGTTTGATAGCGATTTCGTCCAGCAAGTTTTCGCACAGCAAATCCTTTAGGTCTGAACTTGTTTTGTGCACACAAAATGCTAATATTGAGTACACATGATTATTTGATTTTTTTAAGTAGCAATTGTGATCCTTTTTTTGTTGTGTATACAAAATATAATCCATGTTTATATTGAGGGGGGGGGGGGGTGACTGACAGTGTCTTTAATATGACTGGGGAGGTAGACATGGTATCAGACGTCCTTAGTTCTTGGTTCTCACTGTACCATCTGCCACCATCTGATCTGTCTCCATCTCAAATGTCTTCAACTCTTCCCAAGAGCTTTGGATTTCACTTCACACCAGCATGAGGAGAGGACTCCCATGGTGCTTGGCAACCATGATGTGACAAACAGGAGCAGGGTTAGAAAAACAGTGAGTGTAAGCTGGGGGAGGGGGGGGGGGTGCCTTGATGAGGGGTGGATGCTCTACCAAGGAAACACTCTTGGTTGCATGGTGACAGTGGTATTGGTAGATGCTCAAAGCAGGATCATATAATAACAACACAAGATAGTATATATGGAGGCAATAACATCTCACCCTCCAAAAAAGAAGAGAAAAAAAAAGGTGCTCCAATCCATCCACATCTGCGTCCATCTTGTCGAAAGAGAAATCCAACTCTTTGACTCTAGTCTTCAATATCCCATTAGTGAGGTAGCCTGGGGCGATATACCAATCTGATCTTGGCTGGATGGAAAGTGCACCAAGACTAAGAAGACATGGGAAAATTGGACTTGAAGACACAAGATAATTCTCACCTTTCTAAAAAAACTGAACCGAGGAAAAAAAAGAGGCATATTCAATCTTGATGTTCAAGTGCTCTCAGCCAGCAAAGCGCATTTAGGCACAAAAGGCATCGATAAACAATGTGATATTCTGCATACAATTCCCAAGTCGAACTGTCTAACAGCTCAGTGTGTGAAGACAGGTTTGTGAAATAATCAAAACATTTCTGTGAGCAAGAAAGGTTGCAACCGAGCTAATCCTCCACAAAAAATCTATCTGAAATGGATCTTTCCTTCGACAGACAAGTTTCTTACGTTAATTTATGGAGTATTGCGCTTAAGATGCACTTATTTGTAAAATTATTGCAAAAGATGGTAATATTTTGTGTGTGTGTAAAGCGCGTAAAGAATTAAGTGTTAATTAATATGCGCTACATAGGCCTAAATACCAAAAAAAATAAAAATAAAAAATAAATAAAAAATGAATAAAAAAAAAGTGCATGAGAGTCAGCAAAATTTACGACTGGATGATAAAGCTATTTTCTACAAATCAATTTGCTAAATGCAGGCTTGAGAGCGTTTCCCATAACTCAATGTTTTACAGTGGGCCATTAAAATTCGTACAGCATAATTTGGAGCAACTTTTTACAGAGAAAATGGCGACATATGGGTAAAGGACCTTATTAGTAAGTAATTGATGAGCTTGTCATGTTTCATGAGGTATTCTAATGTGCAACTATTCTTCTGTTCCAAAGCTCATTATGCTAGTCGGTAAACTTCCAATTAATTTTTAGAAGCCTTAGGTGTTAGGGGTGAATTAATTCCCCGGTAATCCCATCGTGGAACAAGCCATCATGAACTGTGGGGTGACATAACAGACAGGGTGATGCTTATGTGACGAGCCATGACTTTTTGGTACTACGCCTTGAAATTAAAAGTGGGAGACACCAGAAAACGTCTGCCTTCACTTTTTACAACCGTATCGATGTCGGGGTCAAAGTTCACAGAGATGCTTGAGCACAGGGAAACTTTTTCGAAGCAGGAGCTCGTTACCAGACAAAAAATACATGTCTGTCAGTTAATATTTCTTTCTTGAAACTGGTTTCCCGTTCTTGTGTGCGTTTTTGAGGGCAGCTCAATGACATGAAGCCCATGTGTATTCTCAGTATGCAAACGATCATTCATCTTGAGGTAGCTAGTATGTTTGAAGTCATCTCGAGCACAATACCAACCACAATACCATGCCACCACTTCAGTGTGATGATTAGAGTAGACACATCAAATAACCTCCCCAAAATATGCAAATTATACAAGTTGAACTGGGAGAGAGGATCTAGAGATTCAACCATACCAGCACAGCTGTCGAGTAGCTACAAAATTGTTTTTTTTTATGTGAAAAATCCCCAGATTTTCAGCCCATAATCATAGACACAGCCAACGTACAGTATGACTAAAAGCCATAAAAAAATAATGTTTTGGTCTGAAGCTTAATTTCTCCGATGGATGGATGTTTTATATTAGCCAGGGGTGTCCAGATATTGTGCGTTTGATGTACCTACAGACCTGCGTGTGCAGCCAGCCATTATGACAGTGTACGAGGAGTAACAGTATAATAAAAAAAATGACCCGGCTGCCACGATCGGGAAATCGACAAGGCTGTTAATTAGCATTGATAAAACAATTAGTTGTGAACGGCAGTGCAATTGGCAATCGATTTCCCGAAGAATGGGGGTGACGAAAAAAAAGAAATGCATCACCGGTCGTCCTTGTATTTAAAAAAAGAGAGACTTTACTATAAAACACAGTGAAATGAACAAGGATCAATGGGTGCTGTTAATAGCACTGCTCTGGTTTTTAATGACATCACCTTAGATTGGATACTGGTCATGATTGCTACTTGGGAAAAACCTGTGGGTAAAGGTGAGGCGTCAATTCTTGATTCAAGGCTTTTGTCTTCAAGACCCAGAGAAGCTGTCGATTAATAATCTTCTACAGCGAGCTCTAAAAACAAAAATTGAAACCAGCCGGCCTAGCTTAAGCATAAGTAGTTCAGGACAAAACAATTATGCTTACCAGAGAATAAGGCAACCAGGCAAAATACCATGTCAAATATAGTGTCTGTGACTGGTGTCCTGTTTTTGTTTATTCTTGCTTAGCAACATTTTGTTTAGGCAGCTCTAAGAAAATGGGCCCTAATGGCTGCTACATACCTTATCAACAAGAGTAGCAAAGCAGCCAGTACTTTTTATTACAAATTACCCCCCCCCCCCCCAAGGAACTGAACCCCATCCCCGAACCAAATGCAGATTGCCTCTGATTCTTATAATACAGATGATGGTCAAAAGTACAAAACTATGTGCCACAAAGCTGAAAACCTCCATTAACGTACTGACTCCTAGTCCACTATGAATGCAAACAATGCCAAATGTAAAGCTGTCTCAAAAATGAGTGGTATTCAATATTCATTTAGCACAAGGTTTGTCTTTTGGAGCTGTTAATGGAAGTGCACACTACTGTCATCAGGATGTTTGAGCTTGAAGAGAGGAAGGGAGGGAGAGAGAGAATGTTACTCAGGGGCATTCAACTCTGGACATACTGGTTCCCTGGGGATCTAGAGTTAAAAGGTTCTCCAAGCTGGAGTACATATGAAGTGAACATACGCGTGTACATCCACAGATGGGTCTAATGTTGAAGTACTTCTTCATCATTAGTTGGTTAGATGGATGCACGGAAGCCTAGACTCAAGTACTGTTATCTTCTGTTGCTTCATATTCATATACATCAAGCATGGCGGTAATCTCCATCGTATAAATCCTAAATGTTGACCCTC
>JAUELU010000042.1:531626-544301 GCA_032357145.1 Evasterias troschelii | reverse complement strand
ATACAGCATCAGACTATGCTGCTTCTGTGACTGCTGTACACAACATTGTGTAATGCTGATGATCGCTGAGTCAATATACTTCAGACAAGTCCACTGGTTTGTAATCAGATTATGCCGAGCCTCACTGGTGACATTTTCTGATACAATCATTATTTACTTACGTTTAATCTACTACAACCATCTCACAAGTACTAATTGTTTTCCTACCTGTATTTGATATTTGTTTTGCTGCTGTTATTATTATTATTATTTCATTTTTGTAGAAAAGAAAGATTTTCCTTTGTGGTAACTCCTCGAGTCGGGCTACGTCAATTTGTGTAACAAATCATTGACGGGAAACAATCTCTAAGATAAGCCGCAACTTAAGAATTCATGGTTACCGGTCAATGAAATGATGACCAATAATATCATGACCGTAACATGAGTCATTGCCATCTCTGCTCTCAAAAAGCTTAAGTTTCTCTGCTCCTTTTAGAAAAAAAGAAAAAAAAGAAGCCACTATACAAAAAGCCATTGTCCTGTCCAGGGGAAAACACATCGTTCACATCAACAACCGCGCCATGGTGACTCTGAGCGTCATCAAATATCACAAGAGGGGCAGGGTGTCTTTAAAACATGGCTGCCATTATTGAAATAGAGATAAAAAGGCACTGTAGGGGTTGATAAAGCAGCCACAGTGGCAGGGTGATCCCCGCTAGAGCCCAAGATGAAAGAGATCACGTCTGGGACTTTTACATGCATAAGAGAGACGGTCAAAGTGACTGGTGATAGTTGGCTACCCTCATGAAAGTGAATTACGATATCTATTTATGAGGATGAGATATTCATTGAAATCAAGAAGATACTCAAATTGGGAATTGTGTTGCATGCTTTTATTTTAATTTTCCACCGATTCCTCCACCCCCTCTCTGCGATTTTGTTTTCAACCACATAAAAAGGCCACGGTTTGGAGTTATTCAGTTGGATTTCAAATACAACAAAATTGGGATGGGGAGGAAGGACTGACAAGCTTTCTTTTATCACTAGATTGATTAGTTTAAGAGTAATAACAAATCCTATAATTATGAATGAAAAATGACTTAAAGTTACTGACAGTGACATATCTGAAACCAAACTTTAAGGTATTATACAGAAGTTGTAAGGATGAAAAACATCAGAGTTTAATATTAGTCCAAAATCTTACCGATTATAAAGTTCACACTAAAACAATTTTTTCTGTGTAATAGTTCCCTCTGAAATAAAGTCATATTTATGAAGATTGTATATGAAAACCTTTTGAAAAAAATGCAGCAGCTGATTTCGTTTGTTAAAACCAGATCTAAAATGTGCATGTTTTTCCTACTATTTTCTTCTGACTCACACAAAGCATTATGCCCAAATTGTCACCAGTTTCTTATTTCATGTGCATGGTGAATCACAAAACATGAACACTGACTGCAACTATTTTGTCAGCTCTACAAATCCTGCATAACACTTTTTTTTAAATTGTCCTAGAGCAGAAAATAAAGCATTTTCCCCTCACACTTCTTCCACTAAAGAGTTAGATGAACTGTCTCTCATGAATTTTTAAGAGAAAGACAAACACGTCTCTATATTTTGTACTGAATTACATGTTTACAGACAGCTTGTACACTCAAAATAGCACTAATGATATTGACCAGGTCAACACAGGCAAATTGGATGTTGCATCAAGGCACTGTATAGGATGATAATTAAGCAAGGATCGCTTGGAGCAGGGCAAACTGAAGTCACTTAAAGGAATAGTATAGGATTGCATGTTGAGGTCTCCTCACAAGAGTTCATTCATGCAAATCAACATGTCATTCAGACACATAAAATTGACTTCCACAATGTATATAATCAAAGGTTGGTTTTTTAATTTTTTTTTTATATTATTTTTGTCCCCATGGTTTTAAGGAAAGCCTGTGAAATCAATTATCTAATGGCAGGACAAACTATCACCACTTGTGAAATTTGTCTCTACAAATGCCAGCTTCTCTCTTGCTGTGTGAAAAGGAAAGGGTTCAAATTTTGTTAACCCAGAATGTGGATGGCAAGGAAGGTTGACACCTGTCCCACTTACCCATCCTTCACGTGAACAATAACCAAGGATCTTTCCTGATAGGTCATGAATACATCCCCAAACGGAAATCACAATTGAGTAAGCCTCTCAAATTTTCCAAACCATTCTTTGAGAGTCATCAGCGGGACGAGGGGACAAGAAGAAGGGAACAAAATTATGAAGGACTCTCAATCAAAAAAACACTGCCCTGAGAGAGCACATGAATCTCAGTTGCCTGATGTTAAATGGTCGGGTTACGTGCTGTCAAAGTTGTTTTTAACGTATACACCGCAGTCCGGAGTAAGGGGACCGTGGATGGCTCTTAACACTGGCTCTTAACGATGGGAACAGGATGTAATGCCCGAGGATCCATTGGCGAACACAAATTAATGTTAGCTCCTACCAATTTTAACTATGCACAGTGTGCTACAAAGAAGTATTATAGGGGAAGAAATTAGCTGACCAATCAGACTTAATAAAACCTCTTTTATGAATGATATCTTGACCATTGGAGAAACAAAAGTACAAACATTGTATTGGGTACAAGTGCCGACCCACATGTACAACACAGTTAAAGTTTTTTCAGAGTCTTCAGTAACTAATTTGCAGATTTTTTGCCAGGGCAACAAAAACATTTTGAGTTCAGAGTAACATTACAGAGAATATCATGCACGTATTGACATAACCTGCTTGCTTAACACTATGCAGGCCTGAAATTAGACAGAGGTCATGGGCCTCTTGGCCTTGATGCTCCTCCTTAATTTTCCAATACACTTTAAGATTTTCCAACGGAAGTGCCCTTTGCAAAATGAATATTGGCCTTGCCCCCTTCAAAGATGAAATTCCAGGCGTGCGCTTCTTTTTCTGAAATGTACAGTATTTGACCGTGTGAAGACGACTTATAGCTTTGCATGGTGCACTAGACATGAAGGAAACATGCACAGTTGATGTTAGTAACAATGTGTGGCTGTTTTCTTTGAAGAAGACCTTGGTTTTGAAAAGGAGATCTAATGAAGGGTGGGAGATCTACTTCTGAAATGCTCAAGCTGTTATCAATAGAGCTTCAACAACAAAGGTCCACCGAGTACACTCACTAGTCAGAAGAACTCAAATTCTTAGAAAGACTGTATACCATCAAAGCATAGAGCTAAATATACATGTAACCACCACGCACTGTTTAGAAATTGCCACAGTTATCCACCTTTCCTTATCCAAATTTTCAATTTGAGTTGTTTTAAAGGGGCTAACCAATATACAGCATGATACAACACCTGTTCTATCACCTTTGGATTATTTGAATTATGTAAATTTATTATCATTATTTCTGGTATTAAAACCAAGGGACCCTCAACAGCAAATTTCTTTGCTAAGCAAAATAATAATGAGTGGGGCACCAAACGCAACAATATAAGCTTTATGGAATTTTGGCTGGTTACCTGTTTCTGCTAAGCATAACCTTTTGTTGCTAAGCAAATTTTTGAGCTGACAAGCTTTATAAACTAAGGCCCAGTTCATTATGGCCCCGGCCCTCCTGTCCTAGAGAACTACCCAAGTTACTAATATTATTTCACCTGAACAAACCCTCTTATCCCCAAGTGCTTCCAAACCAATAAACCACACGAAGAGATAAATGTATGTCCCACAGATTTCTAAAGAAATCAAAACCCAACACTTGGCCTGAACCAGGCTAGACCAGAATTGCTCGCCTATTGGGACAACAGAACAATCCAAAAAGGTGTGATAACGCTGCACGTCTTCATCCCATCGCACGTTATCGCCCCCTGGTTGCCGAGTTACTGGCAAGCGTCTATGACAGTGTTTCTCCTTGGTCGTGTGGGTAGCGTTGATATATCATTGTTGACGAGTGGATGTAGGTCATCAAATGTTGATGGCGGAAATATTCAAGAATATATCTACATGTATGCTGTTAATGTTGGCTTTGTGTTAGTGACTAGGGTTGTACCTTCAGGAATATATAGACACGGTTGAGGTTAAACATATTTCCTTCCCCCAGTCCAGCTGTAATTTTATCAGAAGAAAAATAATATGGCTTGGGGTAAAAAAAAATGATGAATGATTTTCCCAGAAGTGTATTTTAAGACTGCTTGTTCATGACGTCCTATGAGAGTGAGACTATGGTGAGACCCATGTAATGTAAACCAGGATATTCCACACCAGGTGATAGTCGTGGACTTGATCGAGTCCAGCGACAAATCTATCATGTAATAAGTCAAGATTAACAAGGGAGAGAAAACACACACAGGGCAACATGACTACCTGGATTTGTGTGTTCCTGTTTTTTCTTTTTAATTTAATGCCAGACGTTTCCGGGGTTACATAATAGCTCATGGCCCCTGGTGAGTTTCCAAGGCATGTTAAGGTCAAGTGGGGGAGACCTCTGCACTATGCTTTGGAGGAATAATAATAAAGACAAAGCTCGTCCTTAATGCTGTGTAATTGGCTAAATATGTCCTGTAAGGAGATCTAACAGAAACAAAAATATATAGGGAAGGCCGAAGGAGTAGTTTTACCAAGGAGGCATGAAACAGTGTAACATCACCCTTGTACAAATTGTCATGCAGTTATTTCACCCCCCCCCCCCACAATACACACACTTTTAATGAGCATTCTACATACATGTACATCACAAAATGTAACACACAACTGATCACCTTCTCCAATCTCAATCCTCTATACCCAAGCTATGTAAAATTAGCCCATAGGCTTGGATACAATTGAAACAACTGTATATTTAAACAAGAAATGTAATTAATAACAAAAAAACATTCATCCATACTTGATAATGTCTCAAGGCACATTATGATTCCATGATAATACAAGTTGATCTCCGCAGTAGAAGTGCAGTTGATCATACAGTCTAATACCTGAACGTTTACAGTGCATGGCCTCTTAACTAATTTTTCAATCATTGCTCACAGTATCAAAGTATAAGGGAAGTTTGACCTTCATGTTTATTATGTAGTAACTAGATAAGCCAGAATGTCAGGCACTACTTATGTTTGGTCAGTAATGAAACCTATGCAGTCACCCTGTATCAGTTGTGATGGACTGGGCATGTGGTTACATTGTGTGTCTGGATCACTCTGTATGTTTTTAGAGTTTACTGATTGTAGATCGAAGGGGGGGGGGGGGGTAACCAACCTATGAGTAGATTTTCGAAAGGAAAGACACAAATCAGTGTAACCATAATGAGACTGTAAGTTAAAAATAGTCTGGATCTTTTTGTTGCATAATCACAATAATGTGTTTATCATTGTCACTGCAGGGAACAAGACCAAAGATGTCCGCAGGATGAACATACTAGGGCCTACATTGTGTGCACACTGCATGAAACAAGCTGAATGATTCAATGTTCAAATATGTGTTCAATTCACCATACTTATTTCAAACTGTCTGTAAATTTTACTAACAAGCCAAACAGTTTATTGCATATTATTAAACGTGTGTTCTTTCACTATTGCATACTATTTCAAATTGTCTACAGTTTTTACATCTGCAGACTGCATGAGCAGGCAGAATTATTTATTCACTTTTTGTCTATCTCAGTTATTTCATTACTCGTTTCAAATATTGCCAGTAGATTTATTTTTAAACCCTCACAACCGCCGACAGTTTCATGGGTGTATAAGTGGGTTCCCTTTTCACACTCGTGAGAGCATGACATTATCTCAAACTACAATCCTAATCTTGAATTTCCCTCTCAGGGATGTTGAATGTTAGAAAGGATACTGCCCTTAATGTCAGCAAGTCTTTAATGTCACATTGTGAAAGAGTATCCATTGATATGAATACTACACAGCCACAACCTGGAGGGGGGGGGGGGGGAGGGGGTAGGGGGTAATTAAGACCCCTCTTTCCTAAAGTCAAACATTTCTTTAAAGTTTCCGGTTTTAAACTCAACAAATTTATAGAATGAAGGGGAAAATATAAACAAGATTTACCACAAGGTAGTTCAAGTAACTTGTGTCAAATTTTGCACATAATTAGGATGAAAAATAGACAGTGATACGTTGGTGATTGAAGATAATAACTCTGGAACGCAAGTGTTTATACCTCTAAGGTAACAAGTGGAATAATTTGACCGTCACGGTGCCAAACGGTGTCCATTTTGACGAGGCAAGTAAAACCCTCCCCGCTCTTCCCAATGGCTAATATTGATTGAAGGCATCATTAGGCAAAACAATTAAATTGAAGATGACAGCAAGACGCTGCCACCAGAGTCGATCTGTGCATCCATGCATAGCAGCACGTACACTAACAAATTCCTGATCGCATTTTACCCACAAGCTGCAGATTCTTGCCATGTCAATCAGCATAATCCGCCCTCCAATTATATATTTTTGATAAATAAAAAAATACAAAAAACAAGTCATGGTCAGGTCAAGGTGTAGCGGCCTTCGCTGCAGCGACAATGATGGATACCGCATCCACTTCTTCATCCACGACACAACTTTTCCACTCAAATTTGTTGCGAAGGCATGCATACGCCTCACTGATCACAATTTGTCCCCGCATCTAACAGCTTATTAAAGTCAGGCTGTATTTTCCCCATCCCCATCCCCCCTCTTATAAGAGAAGACCAGTACAGCACTAAGATGCATCCATGCGGGTAATTATCCAGAGGAAAACGGTAAAGTCAGAAGGGGGAGAAATCCTTCAGCTTTGAAGGAAGAGTGGATTTCGCAATAAAAAATATTTAAAAAACAGTACGAGTGAGTCAGACTCGTAGGGGGTGTTTTTTTTTTGGAGAACATCATATGCTCTGAAGAACGTATGATTCAATGCTCACCCACTCGACAAGGGCAGCACTAATGCCTAAAAGTCTGTTCAAACAAGAAAAAGGAGGGATGGACTTAAGAAAGAGAAGACTTAACCCCGGACTTGGAACCTTCAACCACCGTATACAAATCATTTGCCAAGAACAAAGCAGAAATTCACTCACTGACTCGCAAAGTCTGAAGATAACACTGCTGATAACCTCCCCCCCCCCCCCCAAGTTTCTACGAAAATAGTAATCTCCTTTGTGTGGGGGAGCAAATTACTTTTTTGTTGAAAGTTGAGGAAAAGGGAGCAGTTTACCACAAAGGAAGGAAACAACTTCACATGTATGTAAATCTTGAGAAGGACATTCTTCTTTTAAGTACAGGACACTGTTAATTATGGCTAATTATTGTATGAATTAGATTAGTCATGTAGTTATTGCATTGTAAGGGAGGGTTGGACGTGATACAATCAGTTGCATGTGCGCATTGCACACTTCTAGGGTGTACACCAAGGGTCATGAGGAAAGGGTTTGACGGCGGGAATAAAAAAAATAAAAAAAGGAACAGAAAGAACAGACGCTGAAACACAAAATTATATAAACAGCACGAAGGGATTTCTTTTCAACAACAAGAATCGCTGGCAGGTTTTTTGTGTGATATTTTGCATTACATTGAATGTTTGCAGTGAGGATTTGGGGCATTGCAAACTCTATTAGAAAGTTGCTGTGTATATCAGAGATTTGGAAATTCCTGCAACAATTCCTATGACTCAATGAGGACCATTTCAAAGCAGCCAAATATCTATGACATCATGGTGATATCCCCATCACCACTCAACACCTAAGGGCAACCTTTTCATAGGATATTTTAAAACTCTACACTGTGTGGGCACGCACCTTAAGATCACAAGTGCCTCACACAAAACAGACATTTTGATTACAAAAACAGAGCTGGAAATCCTCCCACATAATGTAGCCATGTATTTTCTTTTGGAATATGCCTCTGATTTTTCATAAAAGTAAAAAAATATTCCATCTCAAAAAAATCTGACAAGTGCGTAAGTGCCCTGGCCACCTTAAGCACACATTTCCAGTATATCTTATTACAACAAATATCACAATTTTCAGAAATCTAAAATGAAGGGTTCGATATAAAATTACAACAGCATATTCATCCAAAAAGTGAAACGTTCAAATATCTCCGCTCAAGCAATTCCTCCTCAGCAGTGTTTTTCTTTTAAGAAGCAAGGCAGCCCTCCTTAAGAAAAATACTGCTACCTCAAGTGTATTCAGTGTAGCACAGTGGGCATCTCCGGTTACAGCTGCCCTAATAAGCCATTCAATCCTTGCCACCAAGTACTCAGTACAGTATATGCTACAATCTTCTAGTTGGTTTCCTACTTGGCATCTGGCAATGTCTTTAAAAAAACTTCTTTTTTCAGCTCTTTGCAAGATCTTCGCACACTCAGCCATGTTTAGGGGAGTTCGCGAGAGAGACTAGGTTTCTCAAAGTCTCTTCTATTCACTGCTTTATGAGCCGTTCACATCACATCACACCAAATTTGCGCACAAGGTGAAATATTGTTGGGAGGTTTTAGTCTTCAAGATTCTAGTCTCCAATTTTTTAATAAACCAGCAATTTGGTGCAATTTTAGCAAGTGGTATCCTTGACAGCATGTCCGTACCGAAGGTGGTGATTAAGAGATGCATCAGAGGAAATTTCGAGTGTAGTTATAGTGAGAACAAAAATAGATCAGAATCAAGGACATTTTGTTGACATCATCTTCTTTACATCTTCACTGATTTGGACTTGAGATTGAGTTGTACATTTCCGAGGCTAAAAAAGGAAGAAGACAGAATTCACGCATAAAAGGGCTCTTATCTAATAATCAACTTTTGATGTTCCTTTTGGTGATGTAATAAACACTACCGTTACACACTTGGTCCTTATTGTAGATGTGAACATCTTCATTGTCGAAAGATCAAACGAAGAAACAAAAGATCATTTGAAGCCCCCATATTTGATTATTTCAGTGTAATTTCTTCCATCAAGGATTCATTAAAATGTCGCTTAAAACTTTTCCCTTCCCCCTGAGCATGAAGATGGGGGTAACAAGGATTTTCTTAAAACCATTCTACTTTGGTAGCATTTTCCAGCGAGACGACCAACAATTTGGAACCATTTAACTGCACGTGTTGTGTATGGTGGCACAACTGTGCACAAAACTAACTCTGCGCATGCTCATGTATGCAGGGATTGCACTGTGCAGATGCATTCACTAAATAATATCATAATAATTGCAAGAGGATACAGTTTAAAATAATTAATGAATCCACTACATACACAAAATGTTCCACTAACGATAAATAAAAATACCTTTCAGGAGACAAATCCAAAATCTGTGACCTACTACAAATTAGAGTCAAGTTGGCAAGTGTTAATGGCTGACACGGCCTCGCATTACAGAGTCAAAGTTTAACTAGATATGTACATGTCGGAATGTACAACTTTCTCAAGCCTCAGAATATGATCTAATTGCTCAAAAACCCAACAGTTGGTTATCCCTTAATATCATAGCCCAATTTCATAAAGGGGGGGGGGAGCTGTTAAGAAGAAAAAAATGGTAAGCAAATTTCTCTGCTCAGCAAAAAAATTAATGAATGGAGCACTTAATGGAATTTTGGCTGGTTACCCGTTTCTGCTTATAGCAACAGTTTTCTGTGCTTGGCATGTTTTTGTGCTGAATATAGGCTTCATGAAATTCCCAAGGCCCAATTTCATGGCTCTACTGGAATTCTGCGCTTACACTCAGTTACCCTTCTCTGACTTAAGGATTAACATCAAATGTCTGCGCTAGCTGTGGGAGCAAAGAATGCTTTGTAATAATGTGAAACACGTATGCACCCAAGCAAAAAGTTCCTTGCTAACCTGTGAAATAAACTGATGTTAAGAGTGGTTGTTTCTACTAGTACTAGCGTAAGTTTTTCGCTTCTGTAAGCAGAGCAATAAAAGTGGGCCCAGGTCAGGCTTTATTCTGGGCCTCAACCTCCGTAGGAATTTCAACTAGCTCTGTTCCAACAGCTGAGCTACATGGCTGTTATTAATGCTGCTGCCTTGTTTTCTTCCTCCTTTCTGCTGTAGTTTGTCCAAACACTACACAAGCTTCAGAGGGATTAACTTGAGACGGCTGAGGGACGAGGGATCTCACCCTTCAAAACAAAAAGAAGACGGGGAAAAAAGAAGAAGGAAAAAAAAAAACTGCCTCGGATGTCTGTCACATCAACACACACACATAAGATACTTATAACGTCAGCATGGAGGAGACAGTTTTATAGCGCCTCTCAAAAACAAACAACCTGCACAACAGAACTACTCTAAGGTGTCAGAATGCTTGGATTCTTTAAGATGTTTTAAGAAGTTGGAATGAGGAAATGAAAATCTCTTCAGACGGGCGTCATTGTTGGTTTATTTGAGTGTCATTCTTTAGTGATCATTCTTCTTCCGCGAAGAGGAAATGATAACTTAATCCTTTATCTATGTTAAAAGACAACAATGTAACAAGGTACTTGGGAAAAAAATAACTCTTGTCAATCACAATTTGACCAAAGAAACAAATCTTAATATCAAATAAAACAAACTAAAAAAGCTGTCTCTGGGGATTCAGAATTGTTCAGTGATAAAGCCATCATAAAAAATAAAAAAAACTGTTCCGCAAAAACAATTTTTAATGATTCTGAAAAGGAAACTATGACAAAAACAATTGTTTTCATTTATTAGCTTATGCAATCACAGCCTTTATGCAAAGTCGGTAGAGAAATCAGCATAATATTTTCTAAATGTGAAGAGTATGGACTCCTTTATGTTCAGAATTTACTCATTTCTTTTCAAGGGTGCTAGCGAGAGCTGTCAGTGCCGCTGGACAACAAGGAAAAATAAAACCGACTGGTTGTGGTGGAATGCCATCACCTTGGGCTCGGTTAAGAGGCCGGTCAGTCGAAGACGCTTCTACATAATAATTTAGCATCTCCTCCACAAATCAGATCATCTTCTGCATATCCTTGAATCGGAGCCATCTTCCCAAATTGTTAAGTCTCCCTGAGAAGACTTCAGTGATGGGAAAAACATCTTCCAGTTACTGGTGTGGATCTCTCACAAGAGTGATTGATAAAAACACATGACAGAGAGGAAAAGTGCAGCAAACCTCTGAGAGAATCCATGTGTGATTATTGAAACAACCAACACATCATAAGAAATGGTTCAAAATGCTATTAAATATGGCTGGAGCACATATTTTTGCTGGGTATTTAGTTGTAATGGATTCTTAGAGCACGCGGCCGACAGAGGTATTTGTCAAAGACCAGTTTCTGCACTTTGTGGAACCCAACATAAATGAAACAATTAACCTGTGAATGTTGAGGCTCAATCGGTCATTGGAATTACGAGAACACAGTAAAGACCCCACTTCGTGTTTTCACTGACAATTTTTCATTTTCAAACATCAGGTTTTGGACATGCAAGATCACAACTAATTGTTTTACCACCTAGTATTTTTCCACCATGACCATATATATACAGTGTACCTTGTACAATGTAAGTTATGTGTGCAAATATGTGAACACTTATGTTGTCAATCTTACCAATGCTTTCTTTTTCTATTTCTTTTGTGTAGCCCACACCTCCAGTGGCCCTTTTACTTGTGAAATTGTGATGGGCAACTTGCATAAAAAAAATAATAATAATAATACAAAGTGATGTGCGCACACCCTTTAAACATCATCTTAAAAACATCCAGTAATATTTTGAATGTATTTCCACATGTCAGAAACTTTGACGAAATCAAAGGATACTGTGCAATTAGTGAGAGCTGGTATAATCTACTTTTAAAAAAATCAATAACATTAACACATGTTCATAAATTGGTGGTAAATTCCATCAGCATTAATACTCTTGGCACAGTTTTGATCAACAGTAACTCAAAACACAGGTTCACGATAATGCATGTTATGATTTTTGTTGTTTTAATGTCGATATGGGATGACTGCAGTTTCAATTAAAGTCGAACCTGTTTAATATAAATTAATTTTAACAAGTCAAACAAAAAACAACTTTGCATGCAAAGGTCTACTTTTCACATTACGATCACAGTTTATGCAGCGTCTAAAAGGAATGATTACCAGCATTTCAGCATCACAGCTCCACAATGCTCACTATAATAAGGACGATTGTGCCGTGCAATGTATTTTGCACAAATATTTGAATAAAGAGAGTAGCTGATGACTTTGTTGAGCCGTCATTAATTAGCAGTTCCTAAGGACACAGTGTCTATATTGAACTAGTCAATATGCCGAGCGTGGGATACTGCCAGAGGTCCCGCAACAGTGTATGTTAACCTGTAGCTGTTTGCTTTAATGGTGGTGTGGTGGGTGCCTTTATATTTTTAAATCATCACAGCCGTTTCTCTTTGAAAATTTTCCATCCTAGCTGTCACAAAGCCACTACTGTTGCATATGACTAAACAATGGTATACATGTATTTTCTTCTAAAAAAACAAAAACTTAAAAAGACAAAAAAAAACCTCAAAAGCCTTGGGCAAGATAATGCACAGAGAGCTGTTATGTCTCCAGCAAACAATGAGGACCCAGATGCTGATACAACTTGTTTGACTAAGCCGTTTGAATGAGACGTGAACTTGCTACTTGTCTGAAACAAAATTCTCAGAACGTTTTGTTGTTTTCAGAGTAAATTTTCAATTTTCTTTAACACTGACAGACGCGCTGATCTTGCCGTAGCTGTAGCCGAAGTCCGTTTCGGACATGGCCTAAGGTTAGC
>JAUELU010000042.1:345651-367069 GCA_032357145.1 Evasterias troschelii | reverse complement strand
ACGAAAATGTAGAGACCAATTTTCTCAGAATGACGCCATCAAATGATTTGGATGTTGACAAATTTTGCACTGGAAGGGTAACAAATGGCAATTTACACCATTTTATTGTTTGGTTACAGATTTGTTATTTTTCCCCACTCACATTAAGACTCTATCTATTGGAAGATGAGTACATCACAAAATTTAATTGCTCGCTTCCCTTTCTCTTTAAGAAAGACATCCAGAATGAAAAGGATACAACACTCATTCTATTATTTTTCTTTTTTTTAATAATCCTTTCTCATCAATGAAAACAATATGTAGCCCTGGAAAAGTCACTTCTAGGCATCTTTGACACGCTGTGAATTTCATTATATAAAAGACTGGCTGGAAAAAAAGGTTGTCATTAATTGTACTAATAACAGTAAGTGGTTTTTGTATGCTGAGAATGCTACAGGATTTAAATAAATCTTGAAGAGCATTTAACCAATTCTCCTTTTCTTCTTATTATATATATATATAAATATAAAAAAGAACATTGCCTAACAAATTGTCCCAACAATAAAATAAAAAGAAGTCGAGACAACTCAATTCTTCAGTCAACTTGGAAAAAAAACAAATGTTTTTACAGCGTATTAGTCAAGAGTTATATAACAACATGAACACATCTAGGGGCACTTTACATTTCTTCAAACAATTTTAGGGACTTCCCCATCCCATCCCACATAAATCCAGAGCTTAGTGCATTGGGTTTTTTTCTGGCATGGTCTGCAAGTGATTTTGGGCTATGGGTCCTGGCTGCAAGCAGACAGTGATGAATGTTGGTGCCCGTAACAAGCCAATGACCAGGTCTAGTTTCTTCCACCATGATTGTGTGATCTTTTTGTACAGGGCACAATTTCAGTATGAAACCATTGCCAAATTCAAGTCGACTGTTCAGCCATAAATCAGTGTTGGGCCAATCACAAACAACACCAGAGCCAATTATCAAAGAGCTGCTGTAGCAGAGAATACTGGCAACAATCAGCAGTATACCAGTCACAATAGGTACATTATAGCATGTTGGCTGGTACGCACTCTTTGTATTGTTCATACTACTTTTTGTGCTCAAAAAAAGCATCTTTGAAATTGGCCCCCATGTGAGAGTGTTATGCTGACAAAAGGTCTGAAACTGGGCTTCAAATTTGAGGAGGAATGCTAAAGTGATAAATGTTCAACCTTTTTTGTGACCCCTGGAATGTCAAGGAGCTTCTGGGAGTAGTAGCTTCAGTTATAGAGAGGTAAAAATATAGCAAAAGGTTTCTTTCCCGAGGATGAAAAATCACAGCTTAATGTTTTCACCAGGTAGAAATAAAAAAAGGTCTGAAAATGTTCATCACTGCAACATGCATTCTTGCTATGCCAGTTTTGTGGCTATGTCCTGTGGAATTTAGTCTAATACAGAGTCATTACCTGCATAGTCAACCCTGACCATGTTAACACCCATGCTGCTAGGGAAATTTGTGAATGGTAGATGAATTGATCAAAGTCTTTGCGGTATTTTAGCATGTTTTAGAAAAATATACAGAATTCCCCAGAAAGACAAGAACCCTCAAAAGCAAACACGATAATTATTGGCCATGGTCTACAGAAATAACAAAACAATCATGAAGTTGCGCCCAATAATTCCAATTTACAGAACTCCCCAGAAAGAACAGAAAAGCAAACATAAATATGCACCTCCATGGTCTACAGGAAGAGAACATAATCATAAACTTGTGCTAAATAATTGGTAGCTTTCATGACAACTTCTTTCTATGTGTGTGTCAATCTGCTAGGACTCAAGGAAAATAAACAAAATATCTCAAGCTTCCCTTAATAAGCAATACATTTTGTAGAACACCAACTGGTAATAAAAATTTCAAAAAATATCAGTTAAAAAGGCCAACACTCATCTTGTGAAAAGAAAATTAAACCCTTAATGAACTTTTAAGTGTTAACTCCTTTCCATCCCGGATTCCACTAGAACTTTTTCTCCAAATTATTCTGTTGTCATCACCCATTTTGCTCTCCCCGATATCTTTGATATAATTTACTCTGTACTGTCACACACTCAGCCGATAACATATACGCTACACGTTTTTTTCCATTCATTATCATTATTATGTGTTTTTAAAGTTATATACATTAAACATAATTATTAAGAAATATACAAAATGTACCACCCCATTCGGGTTTCATGTTGAATCTACAAGAAATCTATAAAGTCGCGAGAAAAACTCAAAAGAAAACAAAATTAACTGATTTGCTTTCTGATCAAAGACCAAATATTGGTCAGTGATGATACTCATTCAATTAATCGACGGCACAATTCAACTACACATGTACTTCTTAATTAAGTTCTACTAACTCTAACAACTGATTACATACAATTAATAGATTGTGTCAATTACGAACAGCTCTCTACCAGTGTTGTTTCTTGGTAGTTTACCCATTTCCAATCTTTGGAAGCTTAGCATATTTTAATTTAAACACAACAACCACACAGTTCTTACGCAGTCTGAGCAGAGAGCCTCCACTACTCTTTAGTAATGCCCTGAAATCAAGCAGTACTTATATCAAAGTATATGTAATCAAACACTAGGCATCTTTATAAAATTCCGCACAGAAAGCAATGTTGCTTACTATTAAAGTATGGTAGAGAGTTGGCGATTGGAAACAATTTTGTGACTAGTTCTAATCTAAAAGATTTGTTGGTGTAAAGTTGTTTTCTTAGAAAAAAAAAACAGTCTGAAAAAACCTGATTTTTAAACTTTTTTGAGATTTGTTTGCCTTTCCCGTTATTTTGAGAGAAATGGAACATACCAGAACAAAAAATCCAAAAGCGTACAGCAGTCAAGAACTGTACCTAAAAAAACAAAATTTATTTCACCAATATTTTCTTACGTTAGTTTTGATACATGCTTTATAAAAACTGGATGGCTGATGGAGTGTACTCTTGTTAAAAATCAACAACTACTAGTTTGTTTTACTATCCCTTAAATATCTAGTGAATTCTTGGGGATCCTAAAATAATTGGCTCGTCAGCGTGTTAGTCAAGAACGAAAAAATGATCTGCACTTCCACAGTGAGAGCCAGCATACTTCCAACAAAAGGGCGGGTCATACTTCATGAATGCAATAAATCATGACTCATGACGTCAAGAAGGATTGTTGCCAAACTAAACAACATATTAAAGACAACCCCCGTCAGAGAAAATGTAGTTGTCAGTTTTATTTGTTTAAAGTGTTCTAAAAGTTGCCTTTGCTTCAAATATTGGATTTTCATTTCAACATTGGATCCAACGCCCACAATTCTCAAGTCAGTCCTATCCCAAGACCATTCACAGTGAAAATCAATTCTCTTGAAAATAAATCCCACTGACGAGCCAATTAAAAGACCACACAAAAACACACAAATTTTGACTAACTTGTCGATGCTGTTTTGTGGCCTTCTTTGATAAATAGAGCAGATATTTAAGCAAGACAAGCCAAGTGGTTAACCATGATTCCGTAGCCCAGAAAACACAACATGGAAAACTCAAAGTTTACCCAAGGGACCAATTTCCTAGAGCTGCTAAGCTGCAAGATTGCTCACTTTTCAAATGCCAAAATTCTAACTTATTTAAGTGACAGGTACTGAAGCACATAAACACATAAATGTTTTGAGCATCTTTCAATCGTCCCACACCATTTTGTTTAGCACTTCTATAAAACTGGGTGATTGGTATCGGTTCTCAGACTAAAAGGTTAAACAAATTTCAAACACCAAATTGTTACTTGAAAAAACCCCCCCAAAACTGGGATAACAGTACAGAGTACAGGATTTTGTATTCATTCAACCCTTTGAAAGGTGAAGAGAGGTGACATTTCATGGAATGTTGAATATGCTTTGAACAACAGCTGAACAAATGTGTAACATAAATTATCATAATGCAGTAAGTACCACCAAGCTAGTCCAAGTTATCATTTGTCAGACTGTCAACGTTTTTCTTTTAAGCAAAATTCAGGTTAAGCAAGTGATTAAACCTTAATGACAGATGCAACAATTCAGTGTCAATTCTTTGCTATTTTGGTTTTAGCGTACACAAAAGTGACAGCCCATGTTTCAACTTTTCCTCGCTTTCGTGGGATGAGTTCTGACATGATTTATAATAGTACTAGATTTGAATGTTCAAAGAAAACAAACAGTCAGTCTAACCATGGAGTTAACATCAAATTGAAATGGTTACATCTCAATAATACCGCTAAGCGAGAATGGCAAATACATTCATCTCAATTGGGTAATAAACTGCCAACTACAAATATCATCCTTAGTGAGAATATATCTGTTAGACTTAAAATGTCTACTAATTACTCCTCTTCAATGTAGTCATATAACTTTCTATGTACAATTGATCAGCAGTTGAAACGAAAAAACAACGAAAAACAACAAAATAAAAAAATAAAAAGGAAATAACAACTTGTGTTTTTATGCAAATGCAGACTTTTCTCTTTTAAATTAATTTTAAAATGAAATCCTAAAAAAACAACTGAACACTAATTTATTTTTTTAATGACTTTTTTTTGGGTACTATCTCCTTTTAATTGAACAGTTATTTTTTTCCACTGATAATTTTAAATTTCTTTATCCTGCAGTGCTACATATAAAACACAGGTTTTAAGGTTCTTAAAAAATCCAAGATGCACAATCTTTCAAGCTTCAAACAAAGACACATTTTTTTCTTCAATTTCTCTGCAACTCACAAATTCTTCAGGTAAATATCATCATAGCTTCATCATTCAATCGACTTCAACAATTTTTAAATACACTTTGGGATTATTATGAAATATTCATACACATTCTCAAAGATTACAAGCTTTAAGTTGCCTTTACACAAATTCACAGCATTTGGATAATGTCATAAATGCCTTTACAGTAAATATTAGGGTAAAAGCAAAACATAATAATAAAACAAAAATATTGGAAACAAATGTGTGTTCTTTGTAAAAGTCAATCACTTTTAAAATCAGATTGTTGCTCCCAAATACTCAAACTAGAAAATGACTCAATATTTGCACATTTTATGCTGATTTAGAGGGAAATACGACTGGACCAGAGTATAGGCCATCTCACATTGGAGGAGGAGGGGGAGGGGGTCGATGCTCTCTTGGGAGGGGTGGTGGGGGAGGGGGAAGATGCCCATCTGATGGAATTTGTGGTTGACTGTATGGGTAGAAAGAGAAGCCATCAGAGGATGGCAATGCTGTGACTGTTGTAAGGGGTGCGTTGGGCAACAGCCCTGACGTGTTGTACGAGAACTGACCAGTGGAAGCTAAGCTGGGACTGTTGTCCTGCAGAATCGCATGACTGCGTTTGTTGTAGTCCATGTACGGTGCAGTAGACTGGTTAGGATCAGCGGGTGGCATGGGAAATCGCAACAGAGACTGATCATTAGGGAGAATGGACTGAGTCTTCAAGTAGCGTTCCCCACTATGGGCTCTCTTCTTGGGAGGTGAGGAGATTGCCGGGGATTCCTCTCTACCTGAGGATACTGAATCCGAGCGGCTGTGCGATCGTTTCCTTCGATGTGGCTCACCACCATCCTCTCCTTTACGCTGACTCCTGGACTTGTGGTGGTGTTTATGCTTGCGATGGTGGTGGTGATGCTGTCGGTGGCTGCTGCCTCGCTCCCTTTCTGAGGTGATTTCTGCTTCAGGAGAATTTGCCAGTGCCTTAGCCAGATTTAGCTTTAGGCGTAATGCAGGCGACCCTGTTTGTCTGCGGTCTGACGGTGACTCCACTTTGGCATTATTACTGCTGCCGCTGTTCATTGAGTTGGATAGACCCTTTATCTTTAACCTGATGCCTGTCGACGTGGTAAGGATGGAGTGGGGCTGGCTATCACCAGCAGCATCGGTAGTAGGGGCCTGTTCAGCTGGGCTGGGAATGGCATCGGGGTTTGGAGTTCCTCTTCGGTTATGTTCTGATGAGCGATGGTGCTTATGTGATGAACTCTTGGATCTGTGTTCATCCGAATGCCGTTTTTTGTGATGGCTTTCCTTTTCTCTGTAGCTCTTTGGAAGAGAACTCTCATTACGCTCATTTCTTCTCTCTTTGGGTTCCACTGTATTAACTTCAGGAAATGAAGGCTTTGGTTCTAAGAGGGTAGGTGGTTCAAAACCCTGCTTCTTTGACAGTGCTGCAATATCTGCATTAATAAGTTCATCAATGTCCGTTTCTACAGATTCGCTGTCAGGTGCCTGATCTGAACCTCCTGATTTTAGTACTTCAAGGGGTTTTATTGACTCCCACACAACTTTTTTCTCAGATGTTCCTCCTGCATGGGCAACTTTTGGTGTCTCAGACAATGCTGCCTTTGTTGGCCTGGAGGCTTGGCTTGATGCTCCAGGTGAGGCCCGAGATCTGTGCGTTGTGGATTTCTGAGATTTTGGAGTCAAAGGTTTGTGCTGCTTTTCTGTGTCTGCCTTCAGAGGGGCAACGGTTTCTGCCCTTTGTGTTTTGGCCTTGTCAGGAATGTACGAGTTACATGTAGATATATCTGACTGTTTTGGTGTAACTGGCTTAAGTGAAGAGGGCATGCCCGTTTTGTCCAAGGGATTCTCAACTTTTGCAGATGGGGGTGTCTGAGGCTTTCTGCGTATTGCTGCTTTCGAACTGGATGCTGCTGTTTCTAATATCTCTGTCTTGATATTAAGATCAGCTTGCAGAACTGCCATTTCTAAGACTTTTAGTTTTGGCTGCGGAGACCAGGGTGTAGTCAGCTCTGGGGTTGATGACTTCTCTAGCTTAACATGTACAGCTAGTGGGGGAATTTGTGATTTTGGTGTTGTTGGTCTGTGAGTGAGTCCAGGTTCCGCCTTTAGTCTTTGGCGCTTTGATGGATCTGACTTGGGAGGTTGAGGCAGATTAATAGGCTTTTGTATTCTTGGAGCATCTGGTTTCTCCGACTTCACCACTGGTGTCGGAGGAATCTGTGGCTCTTGTTTGACTATCTTTATTGGATCTGACTTGGGAGGTTGAGGCAGATTAATAAGCTTTTGTATTCTTGGAGCATCTGGTTTCTCTGACTTCAACACTGGTGTCGGAGGAATCTGTGGCTCTTGTTTGACCGTCTTTATTGGAAGTACGTTTGGCTTCAGTTTTGAGGATATTTCTGAAGTGTCAGTTTTTAGCTGTTTGAGCAGATCATTGATTGGAGTGATTTGAGCATCTGTCCTTGGTAACCTTAGTGTCTCTGTTTTCTGAGGTTTATGCCCAACAGATTTCTGCACTTTGGCAACTTCAGGGCCCTTTACTTTTGTAACCTTTGGAGCCTTCACTTTAGATGAACCGGGACTCTTCATTTTTGCCGGCTCTGTTTTGATCACTGCTCCTGGGTCAGATTTTGGAACTTTTACAACCTCAGGCCTTTGTAGGTGTGGATCCTCCGACTTGTGTGGCTTTGTCATATTATGTCTGTTAAACGCTGGCGTACTTGATTTTTCAACTTTCACAGTCTCTGTTTGTGGTAAGAGCACCCGTTCAGGTCTTTGTGGTTTAGGCAACTCGTGGTCAATGGGTAGAGGTGGTTCCACTTTCTGAGTTGGTAGACCACTCACTTTCTGCTCTTGCGCAACATAGCTAAGTGGGACCAGTGGCGGCACAGCTGGCTGGGACACATGTTTCTCGATGGAAGGTGCTTTGGGAGTTTCAAATCTCTGCGGCTTGAGAGATTGCGATTTGTGCTGTTTGGTGATGTCTGGATGAGGTACTCTGTGTTTCTCAGATTTCGTAATCACCTGGTTCTCAGACCTCTGAGATCTATGGGCTTCAGGTTTGACAGGCCTAAGTGTCTCTGGATTTGGCTTAACAAGTGGTTCTGCAGTCTGAAGCTTCACAGAACTGTGCGCTTTGTGGGTCTCCAAATGATGTTTTTGGGATCCCGACCCGTGTGATTTGGATGGTGCAACACTGCTTGGTATCTTGGGTACACCCTCCGGTGGACGCGAGTTAGCACCATGTTCTTTACTTTCAAAACCATTTCTTTTGTGTTCTTTTTCATGCAAATTTGGACCCAACAGCTGTTTGCGGTCAGAGTTATTCTTGCCGGGCTCTTGGTGAGGTTTATGATACTGGTCGGAATTCTTGGAATATCTGGAGTCTGTGACAGTAGCACCACGAGCGGCGTGAACTTCCAAGTCATTGGGTCTAGGTTGAGAATGTTGTCTTTGGTCTCTTGAATGTTTGGGGTCTGGCGGTCTTCCTGGTGCCTTAGAGTGGGGATTACTCGAAGGCTCCACGGGGATTCCCGATTGCCTCTCTGCTTTCCTGTCATCCGGCCTGTGCTTCTGACTTCCCTGGCTGTGGTATTTTTCCCTGCTTCGTTGAGCATCTGTATGGGGAGAGTTGACATTCCCTTTCATACCTGAGAGATTTTGAGAACTTGGTCGGGTGAGAGTATGGCTCGTTCTTGGTGGAGCACCGTCTTTACTTGACCCAATCGGTTTGGCTGTCTTCATACGTTCACGCTCTTTCCGTTCACGCTCTTCCCGATACTCCTTTAGGGACACCTTGACAGGGTGGCCCAGTTGGTCCGAGTCGGACTGAGAGCCAGGAAGACCGTGTTTGGAATCTGAACTAGGGTTTACATTATAACCTGTGCCACCTATGTATTCTGAATCTAAGGAAAACATGGAGGATTCAACCATGGGTAAGCCCATGTTGATCTCGTGCAGCTTTGGTCTGTCGGTCTCGTTGTCACCAGTAGCTGAAGACCCTTGACCGTCCCCCTGAGATGCGGAATTGGTGTCTTGGGAGTTCATGAAGCCGTCGAAGCTGTTGCTCCCTGGTAGGCCACTGTCCACAGATGACGTTGAAGCCGACGATGCAGCAGTTGTCTTGGCAGTGCTGGATGAGGACTCTGATGCACCATCCTTGAGACGAGACCTCTTGGACTGATGTGGCATAACCTACAAAAATTAATAACAAATTTAATCAAATGACATAACAATCTGTGTTTGGTGTTGATTGGCGTTGTGAAAGAAGAGTACAGCATTATTTTGCTTGTCATTGCCCTTTTCATATTTTGGGCCCAGTTTGATAAAGCAGAAATAATTACTTTTAACAGCTGCTTTTTAAATTGCCTAACCCTTTCATTACCATAGACAACTTTTGACAACTGCTATCAAGACCCCTCTTCTTTACCAAAGGTGACTTTAGTCAACCAGAAAAGCACAACAAATAAACCACTCAAACTTGAGCACTAAGGCCAGTTGTCATTAAGCTGTAATTTTGTTCATGTTCACCCGCCACACCCAAGTTTACAGTGGTTGGAAAGAGAACAATCAAATCTTTGCAATGGTGGTCAAATTAAATAAGGTTGCTATTGTGCAATCCCTTCAAATTGGGAGTGGAAAAAATCTGAAACGCCAAACGTCATGTGGTCGAGTAAAATCAATATATACAAGGTTTTTGAGTTAACTGATCAAGCTATTTACAGATTACATTGTAACAAATGGTTTTTGTTGCCATGGCTTTTTTGTATTTTTGTATGGAAGCTTGGTTGACTTAAGTCGCCAATGGTAAGGAAGAGGGGTATGAGTGCAGTCGACAAAGGTCATATACAGTGAGGAAAGAGTTTATCACAAATTTTATTTCTTTACTGGTAATGAGCCTTAGGAAGTTTTGCCCTGGTTGGAAAATTGACGTTAAATCTAGGCAAAGAAGAAACAATTTTGCCTTACCGGTATTTTCTCATTTGAAATTCTTCGCTTGAGCCTGCTGGGGCAAGCCTCAAAGATCCGTAGAAACTCTTTAGTAAGTTCTGTAAGTAAAAAGTGTATTGAATTTTAGCACTGGCAGTTCTATTGTTTCTATAAACAGTTCATTTATTGTCAAGACAGTTATAATTTTCCCCAGGGTGGGATGATAAGTTTGAAATCAAATCAAATCTAATCTAATCTAAGCTAATCTAGTGTTAGAAGGTCAGCATTTAATTGAAAAACAAGGTCATAACTTAGTCATACATGAAGGTCATACCTTATAATTAGGTTAAAAACTGTTTATGCAAAGAGGTCATGACCCAATTGCGCGACAGGTCATATGTTAATCAACAAGGTTGTAACTTAGGTTAAAGGTCATTACTCATTTAAGCAACAAGGTCATTTCTCAATCTGGAGCTCGAGGTGGCAGCAGACTTATCTGGTTATTAACTATTCATGAAAGTACATGTATGTGTAAGCTAAAATAGGTAGACATGGGGAAAATGGTAGGTAAATCTTCTGCAACTTAGAAGTCAGATCTTCCGATTTAAAACAAAATCATAGATCAATTGTGAAAAAAGTTCCCGTCTTAATTACGAAAGAGTTTGATTCAATTTCCAAACAAATCACTCAATTGTATTATAAGATCAAACGTGTTACTCAATTGTAAAACAAGATCATATGTGTTACTCAATTGTAAAATAAGATCAAACATGCTACTTAATTGTGGAACAAGATCATACAGTACATTACTCAATTGTGAAATAAGATCATAAACAATACTCAATTGCAGAACAGGATCACACCAACAACTGTGAAACAAACTAGTAACTCTGTATGTAATAATTCCCTAACTCATATGTATAATAACTCAGTTTTGAAACATCATCATGACTTAATTATGAAGTGAATTCATTAGAGAATCTTCAAACTTGACCATACATGTAGCTCAAATGTGACACAAGATCACTACTGATTTGTGTAACAAGTTCATACTTAAATTGCAAAACAGGAAAAGAAGTTTATAACTCAATTATAACAACACAATATAATGAACTCAAATGTACCACAAGAACATGGCTCAATTGTGACAGCATAATATAAATAATAACAAACTGAACTGTGTAACAAGAACATCGCTCAATTGTAACAGCACATGGTCATAAACTCAATTGAAAACAGCACAATACAATAGCCCCAACTGTGTCACAAGATCATAACTCGATTGTGACGGCATAATATGATAAACTCAACTGTCACAAGAGAATTGCTCAATTGCAACAGCACAAGATCATAAATCAACTATCACAAGATCAAAACTCAATTGTAACAGCACAATACAATAGCCCCAACTGTGTCACAAGATCATAACTCAATTGTGACAGCATAATATAATATACTAAAACTGTGTCACAAGAGCATCACTCAATTATAACAGCACAAGATCATAAATCAACTGTGTCAAAAGATCATAACTCAATTGTAACAGTATAAAACTCAACGGAGTCACACTCAATTATAACATCACAATATCATAAGATTATACCAAAAACATTGGCGTTTGGCTCTTTGAAGCAGTGATGTGCCTTGTGGTATTGCTTCTGTGTGTACATACACCCAGAATTTTCAAAGATAAATACATGCACAACCTTGCTTAGGTTAGATTTCCCATAGACGTTCTTGATACAAGTTTTCCATCAATTTAAAGTCCATGATGTCAAAACCAAGTAACTCACCATCTAACAACTCTTTAGTGACAGTTGGGTCGACGTACTCCCACCAGTCCTTGCCATCACTGGACTTCATGATCTGCATGGGTGGAACGATAGAAAAGCCACCATAAACAAAGATCTGTTTTACCAGCAGAGGACGTTTAGGCTCTCTTCTTTAGTCATTGGGGACTTCCCCATTTACTCAAGTTCCATTATAATGAAACCAGGTTTCTAGTTTTTTGAACAATTTTTCAGAACTAAATATATCAAACTTTGCTGTTAACATGTCAAATCTGCAGTTGTATCCTCTAATAGCAGGCACAATTTTTCTACAGGTGTTTGGTTCTGTAACTAACACAACGTAAAACTAAGTAAAATGTATCAACTGATATGAAATGAGATAAAAAATTTACAAATACACTTGATCTCTAACCCAAGTGTAAGTTTATCAAAGTTGACAACAATCTTGAGAGTAATTATTTGGTTCAAAAATATTAAAAAAAAAAAAAAAAAAAAAAACACAACATTGGAAAAACGGAAAGAATGCATACAATTTCCCTTTGCAAGAATTTCATTATTTAATAACAAGCAACTACTGTAGACAGCTGAAAATTTAAGTGCAACTGGAAGTTCTCCTTTATAGTCCAGAGAATTTACTGCACAACAGTTTCATTTCATCATCGTGGAACTACAGCCTTATCGGCAGCAGAATTCACAGTCCTAGAATCAGTGAAAAAAAGTAAGAGTACTCGTCATACCTCCCACTGTGACCATTTGGCCACCAGGTAGATGCACACACATGCTACCACGGTTGGCTTGTACTGTAGGCAGAATGTGGTCAGATGTAAACTGCAATCAAAACACAGCGAGTTCCACAGAGTCATTTTACATTGAGCGTCTCCGTTCAAAATAACAGTAGACCTTTGTCAGACCCTACCAACAAAAGCTGAAAATTTACCAACAAAAGCTGGAAATTGGCTGCCACAAAAAAGTGTGTTTATTCTCTTAAAACATTACAGTTATAACCCTACACTGATGTGTAATAAGCACTAAAAACACAGAACTTTCCAGAGAAGGTTAGTTCTTACCATAAGACCACTGAGAAATTGAGTGAGAATAGGCCAGTTCAAATCCTGTATGTTAGCAGGGGGGGTACCGCAACAGGTATGCCTGTGGAATTTTTCCCTACCGGAGTCGGGACAGCGCCAAGTAAACAGTCCTTATCACATATCAGTGCAAAGATAAACCACAAATAATATTCGTTTTCCCTGATGTATTTGTTACAACTATTAAACACCAATGTTATTAGCTGTGTGACAAAGGTCTCAATTTGATAGGTTATTTTTATTTTAAGGAATGGTACAACTTTTGGAGGAGAGTACGACAATACCTCCACCCATCGCTTTTCAATAACAAACATAAAGCAAACCGGCAAAAACAAATTCACAATGGTGTCTAAGTTTTGCTGGTTAAGGAAAGTCCACGTACAGCTTTTGTTTTTTGAAAGAGAAAAAGGGTGTTCCCATTGCTGTACCATTTCTTCAAAAGATTATTCAAAGTTACTGAAAAGTTTACATGATTGAAAGTTTAACCTCAAAGGTTTTGTTTTGATGTTTCCAAGTTTTTGCACCGAAAGTGCTAGAGACGTCAGAATCAACTAGTTTACAGTCATCTCAACGCCCGTTTTGGTGAAAATGATCTCCAATGCACTGGAAAGTTAACAAAGTAAGCTACAATGCAAGTTCAAGTAAATTTTAAGAAGATTTGAATATGAACTGTTTTTAAGATCAGCTCAGTCAGCTGCCTACGGAGCGGTACACTAAGGATGTTTGTGGAATCAGTTGATGTTTTTTCTCGACGCTCCAAGTCACAAATAAATATTTTTGTATCTATCTGGTGAGAAGAAGGAATCGTTTGGTATTAGCAAGTAATTTACATATGAAACACATGTTTGTTTTTTCTCCATGTGATGATTCACACTTTATTTAATGATCATGTTCTGATGATTGGGGGATACATTGAGTTTCCTTTAGACATTGGGACGTGTTAACTATTTCTTGCATGGCTTCCATGTGAATTTGTTGCCAATGCAACTTGAGTTAAACCAACAAGTGCAATTGAAAAGCAATATCTACTAACACTATATGAATTGTAGATTCCAGAGAAAATCTGGCTCTTTTACACAAAGTTTTAGGGATAACTGGACTGACTGGAATGGTAACTTTACCTGATCTGTGCTCTGCTGATTTACCTCACATCCTGACGTTCATCTACTGTGCTAACATCATGTGAACTTATTATGTATGTACTCAAAATAAAAACTCACTAAGAGTCGCTCAACAAATTCCTCCAGCGCAGATTCTCAATTAGGCTCACATTTTTGATCGGGTGTGTTGCTGGTACAAGTACAAGTACGTAAAAAAATCCGGCAAACAGAGCTCTCTTCAAAATTTGTCCAAGATGGTTTTTAATTTGTAAGTACCCAAAAGTTGATTTGCTGAACAAAGCTGTTGCTTAGCAAAGAGTAGTAGTGTCTAGCGGAGAAATTAAAATAAAGATTTGAATTGCATTTTTGGGGTCTCTGTTGTTTATGAGGTTCCGTGCAGAAGGATTTTGGTTTGCGACTCGTTTACAAAGAGAGAGAAAGAGGCAATCGAGGCAGCCAACCTGTTGGTCGCCATGAAATACGAGGTCTGGGCCAGGTCCTTGCTGGCTGCTCTCGTGGCCGCCCAAAGAGGGTCACAATGAGGCACCGCAACAATCCATGGCCGCAGAATGGTGGCACAGCACCCAGGCACAGAGTCAGGAAGGGGCGCCCATGGGGGGATGGAGGGGGGTCAAAAGGGGGGAAAACTCATTAGCATGGTCTGGCTCATGACGATTCAAAGAGTCCAAAACTGAAGCATTCATAAAGGTGATTTTATATTGTTTATCTGCTTGAAGTATTTGGAGTTTCGCATTATGAACATATTTATTCATTTTTTTTCTAAATGTACACATTAGTCACCTGTATAGATGCTTGAGCTTTGCACTTGATAATATAGATGCCAGAATATATATAAAAAAGCCTGTTAAAATATTACGTCATTCCGCAAGAAAGCAAGATATGTTAAAAGGACCTTCAACTAAGTTTTTGTTCACACAACTACCTAGCAATGGCCTATTTTTGTCAGGTATAACAAGTTCAATGTCACCAAATGAAACAGATCTGCAAGTACAGTTTGCAATTTGGCATATACTGTGCAAAAGTTTCTACAAAGCACTCATCACCACAAACAAAGAGTGTGCCCTTCCTTTCCAAGTTACTCTTCACTAATTTATTGCACAAACACATGAACTGAACCTCCTTACAACTCAATAACCAGGGCCAAATGTCACAATGAGATTGAGAAAGAGGACAAATTCTTAGAACTTATAGTAAAAAAACAAACACCCCAAACTGAGTCAAATGTTTCCATTACGAAGCATGAATAGAAATCCACTAGCTGTGCACGCTTTGTTTCATCCAAAATTCCAGCCTTGATTCTGACCATGAGCCATAGTGGCGACTGAGTTTAACGGCTGAGGTTTTGTGAATCACAGTGAGTGAATAATGGTACTTTCCCGAAAGAAAAAAGAAGAAATTCTTGGTGCTTAAAACAGAATCTTTGTTTCTCTCAAACAAAAATATCCCGTCGGCGTGGAAGTGATAAAATAACTGGTTAAACTTTTCTTTTGCTTTGTTTCAAAAACATTTAGTTGCTACACCATTTCACCTGAGATCCCATTTACACAAAAAAAGACATTTAGCATGTTGCCACCATCTATGTCTAGTTCCTTTTACACGATGGCAATCACAAATACAATATTCTCATTATACCACAAGGGGGTCAAACCATTCAGCCACATGACGTTAACATTGGTTTCAGAGTAAACTAAGATGGTTGCACCATGAAAAAAATTTCCATGAACAGTGGTTTGTGTAACTTTCAAACTCTAAAAATATTATTTTTTGGTTGTACAAATGTTCAATTTCTCTTAATAGCAGTCCTGTGACATTTGACCCCAACGGAAATAAGGGCAGGTGTTGAGAGAAATCACACGACAAAAAGTAGCAAAGCAGAAGTGAGTGACTCGTAATAAAACTGTAATGAGGTGCTCTGTCCAGGGGGAGAAAACAAACAAGACATGTATCAACTCACGTGAGCCAAAAGCATTCTTGAACCGACCTGAAATTCCATGTTACCACAGAAAAACAAGACATTGAAGAGAGCTTTTTAACAATTAAGTCTGGCGTTTAAAATTGAAAACACAGTATGGAGCTGGAAATGAGGGCCGTCAAAAATGAAATTGTTGATATGGAGCTGATAATTATTAGATATTGGAAATTTGTTCCAATAGGTGAGCTGAACACAATTGAACAAACATTATTTTTGTCCACATAAGCAGAGATTTAATACTTTTTCTGAATTTGTCCTGAATTATTTATTTGTTTAAATGATTTTTTTGAAGATAATCATATTTTTTTTCCAAAAATGAGGCGAGTGCAAACTTTAACATGGATGGCGGTTTTGTTTGGGGGACTTTGACAAATTTGTGCCATGCAAACTATATGGTCTTATAACAAGTGCATTTACTTTAGAATGTAACATCTAAACTAAAGACAGTTTTGTTCTTTTTCTAGGTCTACATTAGTTTACAGATAAAAATGGGTTTATATGGGGGGTCTTATATTTTTCAAATTGTCCCTCGCAGAATTTTTTTCCAGGTTTTTAAAGCTGTAACCAATGAAAACCTCAAAAATAGTTTTGTTTATGTTACGGAGAGTCCCTGGACAGTTCACCGAAGGACAGTTTTGTTTCAAGTCCTCGTTTCAAGAACTTCTGAAAAATTTGTAAGTTCGTCATTTCAACCTCAGGCAATGTACTTCAACACACTTCATCTTCCTGTCGTAAGAATTGAGGCAAAAACAAAGCAAACGTACAACTTACTGGAGAAAGTTTTGAATTTTTCAACCATCTCTTTATTTTGTTCATGTTTTTAAAATGTCAATATAATCTCCCAAGAATTTTTTTTTTCTGAATTTGATCAGTGGTTTCACAATGTATGTTGAGGCAACTGCTAAAAGTTATGACATCCAACTTTTTGGATCACGAACTCAACCAGAAACAGCAATTTTTCATGACATACATTTTCGACATCTTTCGTACAATTGCAAAGGTTAATATTACCAATTGGTAATACTGTACATATATTACACACCTCTGCAAAGTCTACATGAATGAAAAAGAGTGCTTCTGATTGGTCCAATGCTTAATGAATAATTCATTCATGCAACATTTTATATTTTAGGCTCCTCTCATGGATCTGGAAACAAGAAGCTGAGGGGGTCGTTAATCACCGAGACAACAAATAATTGGTTGACACTCACCTCTTATCATTTGGGTGCACTTAACAACATGGGTATGGGGGTGGTCTACAGCTACTTCAAAACCTGATACATCAATAAAGAAACCAGTGAAATCGGTTGTTAATTTTAGTAAAATGAAAAAGCAAATAAAGCAGCAAATTTTCATCAATAATAGTCAAACTCCATTTTCAATCAACCCTCCTGTACACAGACATGTACCAAAGATTGCTGCAAAGTTAAGTAGCATACCTTCCAGGCTAGCATACCTTCCAGGCTAGCATTGTTTGTATCTAGCTGGTATTATGCGGAGATCACGCGGCTTGTGTACTGTGGACTTAAATATCCACAATCTCCTGTGGTATTTTGTGGAAAGAGCCAACGAAATATGTAAATTGCTTATCGCGTGTGGGCACTAACATTTTGGATGGCAAAATGACGGAACATCGTGCCTGTTTGCATGGAGCTAATGGTCGCGTGATGCAGACACGTTTGTGCGTCTGCTTAGTACACATCTCTATGGCGTTTGCCAACCAATAGTGTCTGTACGCATGCATGAATGTAATTAGCATGTTTCATAGGAAGGGTCTATTGGGCTGGAGAGTGTACTGATAGTAATAGGGCTGAACAAAATCAAGATTCCTTTCCTTTGACGGGAATGTTACATTTCTCATTTTTGCACACCTGCACTTGTACATGTATTTTAATACTGGCCCAAGATTTAAAAAAAACGAATATAAATAAATATAAACATGTTTAAATATTAAATTGCTCTCAGAATTAAAAGGTCCATCTCATTGCTGCAAAGATTTACCGTAGAGAATAAAAATTGAAAGAGTTTATTTTATGAGTGGGGTTACCTCAACAAATCGAAAATTAAAACCTAGATAGGTAGAAGCTCCTAAAAGGGGACTGTTGCCATGAACATAGCAGGCCTGTGGCTGTACATAAAATGATGAATTTGAACTGCATTCGCACATGAGCTCACCGTATCAGATCTGTTTCCGCTAGCGCTTGGACGTGCAGTAATTGGGTGTGAGTTCATAATTGTTCAGAAGACTTTTTAAGACTGATCTGCCTGGCCACATGTGAAATGTGGGTGGCTTGAGAGTGCAAATCCACCAATTTCATGCAGAACCATGAGACAGATTGGGGAGTTTTGGGGTGGTTAGGTATACATGTATTAGTGTCTTGTAGATTCCTTGACTCACCTAAGGTCTGTAGAAGAATACTCTCATTTATGACTAACTCTTGTGCTTGTTGTAAATACGCCTGGGCATGAAAAAAATAATTTAGTCAGAATTTACTAAAGTTAAAAGCTGAATAAATCATACATCTTTCTGACTCTCACCATTTAATAATAATATATGTTCACAAATCTGGAATGGAAAACTGAAACAGTTTCAATAATGACAAATTTCTGAGAAAGTTAAGAGCAAGGATCAATAAGGCAATATATGTTGAGAGTTGCATATGAAAGAAATACAGCATATAACAACAAAACAGACTAATTATAAGTTAAAATTGCATTGGGGATAAATATTCTTATTTGTTTTTTGCCCTTACAACGATGTGTATTGAGCACTGTATACTCCATACTTTCCCTAGTTGTGAACGTAAAAATCCACAGGCATATCACTCAGATGGGATTCGAACCCACCACCTTTGCCATGCTAGAGCAGATGTCATACAACAAGAACACAGAGCTAGCCCTATGGCTTGAGGTAGTTCAAATCCTATTTCTTAGCGGCAAATACAGCAACTATGTTCATATTTTTTGAGTATACAGTGCGAATATTCAGTACACATCGGTGTAGGGGCACAAAAACAACCAATAGTAAGACAGACACAATGGACCACAAATTAAACAAGAAGGAATCCATGCCATCCTGGAAGGAAACTTGAAGCAGTTACAATAATGACACATTTCTGAGAAAGGGAAGAGTTGGGAATCAATCAATCAATAATTGTTGAAAATTGCATACAAATAAAACAGCATAAACAATTCTACAAATACATTAACAACAAATTAAATAAGCACAAATCTATAGCACGCCTTGAATCTCACAAAAACTGCAAGATAGGTCTACTGCAAGATGATAACATAAAACAATCTACATCCACATTGTTTCCGCTACTCTAAGAGCCGTCAGGGAGCTCAATAGAAGGAACCCTCAAAAAGGAAAATAATAACAGTTGTAGACATAGAAAAGGAAAGTCTTCAGGAAAAAATAAAGGAATGACATGAATAATATTACAATCAGTAGTACTTAGCAGTATTTTACACACGGCAAAATTGAAACAACTTTAAAAAAAGATGCTTCACCAATTTGGCTTATCCTGGATAAGTAAAGAAATTAAGCATATGAATTTAACACAGGCCTGGTATTACATGAAGGCCACAGAGGCTATTGCCTCCGTTGCCCCCTTGTCTCGGCCTTGGTGTCCCTTCAGAAGTTTCCAATACACTTTAAGATTTTATGAAAGTGCCCTTTACAAAGTGGCCTTGGCCTCGTTAAGACGAAATTCAAAACTCACATCACTCTTCGTGTCCAGGACAGGACCTCCGCGATGCAGACAGGCATGGTGGACTTTGATGACGTATTCTAGCTTGTGTGGTTGTTCCTCGACCTTGGCTGCGAGGAAAAGAGCGGCTGCGGCGATACTCTACGCAACCACAAAAAATGAATTGTCAAACAAATGCCATTGCTACTCCAAACATAATTCTAAGAAGTTGTATAAACTTGTTTTGATAACAGGTACATGAAACCTGCTTAAGTTGCCAAATATTGTTTCATGGTACAGCTGTTCATACATGTAATGAGCATTTCAGCGTTACATCTGCATTGGAAAGCTCCAACATTCACCCCCAAACCAAGACAGAAATTTGAATTAAACCCCATCCCTGCCAAATACAACAAATGTGACAAAGTCAAACCCCATACTCTGTTACACTTAGCAGGGCTCTACAAAGTAAAATTTCAATGCTCTTGGGGCCCAATTTCATAGAGCTGCATCACGGCCTAATCTTGTGCTCACTGCACTAGTTTCCATTTTATTGGGCTGATATCTGTAAGCACATGAAAAGGCATGCTAACCTTCCGGTGCTTACTGCATGAAAATGAATGAGGTAACCGTGCAAATTCATGGTGAACGCACGTGCAAGCTAACCTGTGAAATACCTGTGAAATATGCTTACTCTTTAAAGCAAAATTGTTCTGCTATGGTTAGCACACAAATTTGCTTACCATTAAGCAGCACTACGAAATTGGGCCCCAATGGCAATTAAAGCCGAGTGCATTACTCAGGGTTTGCCAGTAACTTTTTTCAGTGACTAGCCAAAAGGACCAGTTAGCTAAGTCATTTCGTTGGTCCACCAGCATTTTCACTGGTCTGTACGTTGGGTTTGGTTTTAACATTGTTATTACTAGCATGGGACTATGTAATTGGAAGCAACATGAACAATCAGCCGGACTTGTTTGACAGAATTTTGACTGGTCCTTGGGTGATTTAACTAGCATTTAAGGACCACTGTTAACCCTCCTGCTGTCTGACCATTCAATACCATTCACTGTGGTTTTGAATGATAGAATAAGCTATGCCAGCCTTGCAATATGATACCATGAGGGAATGCATGTACAAAGTACACAGTTAGTTCTGTGCACAGTTGTGCCACCATACACAACTTTGGCAGTTGAATGGTTTCAAATGGTTGGTCAACTCACTTTAAAATGTTGCGAACTGTAGGAGGGTTAATGGAGAACACTTTTAGTATTATTTGTGTGTTATTACTAGTAGCTCTTTTTATCTGATACTTACATTGCGTTGAAACCTACTGAAGGAATGAAACACATAAAATCGGTGCATATATACAATGGCGGTGTTGATACATAGTTGATTTCTGTGCAGAACACGACGTTAAGGAAAAAGTGATCTTCGTCTTATCAAAATTAAAAAGAAATGTGAAAATCATTCAAGCTTCAAAATTTCAGCAGTTAAGTGAATGTCTGTCCATGCACATTATACATGTAGCTACCAAACATACAAGTAGTGAAAATCAAAGCTTAAAAGAAAAAAAACCCACTTTACATTTCATTTACAGTCACAGTTGTGTGAATGAGAAGTGTAAATCAACCATGGAAGAATGAACTCCTCCATGCATCAACCAAGCAGGCACAGTATGTCAATAGTGCAAATAACTACAAAGGAAGTACATGTAGTATGGACATGTGTTCAGTGTTCACATGTGGCTGCCTAAATTACATAATAGAAGGATGCTGAAGTACACACAAAATAGAAAAATTCTCTACCAAGCATTTATATGTTAACACATCACAGGCCAATACTGTGGACAGGCATGCTGTAAGCAAGCCTTACTAGGTACACAGGCGGAAAGCTATGGTACATGAAATCGGATAATATCTCAATTTTAAATTTATCCATAGAAAGGGTCCTTAACTAAACCAGGGCTCGAATTTTACACTGGACCACAGGCCCGAGGCTAGTAATTTTAGTGTCGGGCCAGTAAACTTATGACCAAACAAGTCCGATGGTCTTGTGTTTTTAATTGAATAACAGAA
>JAUELU010000041.1:5154550-5178730 GCA_032357145.1 Evasterias troschelii | reverse complement strand
TATCACAAGTTGAATGGTTATTGAATAGCTATAACAAGTTGAATGGTTATCAAAATATTATCAAGGGCACTGTGTCTCCCATTTACCTGATTTGCCTCACTGTCGCAGATGTACAGCCAGAAATATGCAGCAGCAAGCAAGTCAAACACTACCAGGTAGTCCTTGCTGCTGTCCTGTTGCTGCTCTTGCTGCTGCAGGAAGTCTTGGGCAAGGTCCTCCAACAGCTGGATTGCTTCTTTACAACAGTCAACTGGAGAGCTGGAACAGACATTAAATGTTAGAAGGAGTTTGGTTCTCTATGAAGTTGTATGCTCTGAGAAGAGATTCTTTGAATGAATTTTGAAAAAACATGAAGGGACAGAATGTTTTCATGGCTGAGATTAAGAAGTGAATGTATGAAGGGACGTAGTTTGCATACCAGTCTGTTTCCAGAGAACCATCTCTGAGTAGTTGGGCCTGTTCAATGTGTGCGTGGGCTTTGTGTAGACGCATCTTGTCATCGCCATACAGTCCCAGGAGATCGCATACTACGGCATACTGCTCTACAGTCGTCTCATACCTAAATGTCAGTAAACAATATCACAGATTTAGTGTCAGTGGCTTATTACTTGATATATGATATAAAAAGTTATATCCCCTCAAGGTGATCCCTCTGCTGCTGATTTCCAGGTTGTGTCAGAAACCTGGGGTGATTGCTGGCTATAACAGCAGTAACAGGTTGTAACCCGCACAGAGATATTGACAAAATAGCGAGACTGCCAACATAGGGCTAGATCGCTAAATTGGTAGAGCACCGGCTTTTTAATTTGGAGGTTGCAGGTTCAAGTCTGGCTCTTGTCAACTTTGGTTTGTTCAACCCAAAATTATTTCTAAACTTTACCCAGTCAGTTTCCCATGTGGCTTATTACTTGATGTTTTTAGGATGAGACAACATCAGGTTTTGGAAGAGTACATCCGACTAATCCATCTACAACTTAACTAACTGAACATATTACTGAACACTGAAATAGCTGGCCTCTTGTCCTGGGCATGGTCGGTGGTTAAGATTATCTGCTCTAGAATATAGGGATCAGGGGTTTGAATCCCGTCTAAGTAGCATGTCTGTGGATTTTTTTTTTCCTCGCAGGACTTGGGAGTATACAGTGTCAGAGATGCAGGGATGTGATATGCTAAAAACTGAAATCTGAGCGCAAAGCGCGAAAGCTTGCGAGCTCGAAAACTTGCGAACACGAAGCCCACTAATAACATTTATCTTTGGTTTTAGAAGCCCTACTCTGCAATCTGGGTCGTTATCTTTCTTTTTTTATGAATTAGATCTCAAGTCAAAAAATTAAATAAAAATTATAGTAATTTTTATTTTTGGAGGGGGGCAAAACAAACGGAATTCCAATTAAAAACAGAGAACTTACATCCCTGGAGATGTCATAATTTGCATCTTTCAATTTTGTCCAACAATCAGGGAGATATTTAGAGCTACATTTGACATAATAGGGAAACAGTTTATCAGAACATTGAAAGATTGCTTTATTTTCAGGGAACTTTCTGGAGAATCAGGGAGAGCTGGCAGCTCTGCAGTGTTCAATCTCAAATCCAGGTATGGTAAAACCAACTTATCATTCTTCATTATCGCTGCAAATAATACATCTGTTAAAGAGAATTACAGAGTATAACTTTTTGCAGATATTGTTTGTCACAAACTTTAGATTTTTTCATTCTTCATTAACAACCCGCTAGATAACTGGTTTATAAATACAGACTGTGAAGGGGGTAATCCTGTTTAAGCCCAAGCAGTTGGTGGCAACGTGCCCTTGGTGACAGTTGATTTAGGTAAATCAGTTAACTTGAAGTGGCCTTGTGATGTTAGGCGATCTCTCATAAAAAAAAACAACCCCAAAACCCCTAAAATCAGTGACAAATATAAAAGTCTGAATCACATTGAATTTATTCCCTTATAAAAAGGAATCATCCAAATGTGTGTACATTAATATCAATTAACAAGGTGACAGGTTTTTCACTGATGGAGGTGGTGCATAAATATTTTATAACAACCACCACTGACTCACAGTGAGAATGGCCAATGAGAAATGAGTTATCAAATATGAACGCAATTGTGAGTGTTCCATTGATGAATTAATGATCGGTAGAGGTGGTCGCTTATCAATCAGTTATTGGCTGGATTCTCTTTTGACCTAATAATGAATTATTCAGCAGGCAACTGCTCTGCCTCTCGGCTACAGCTTGGTGTGACATCAACAAGAGACAATTTTGCTGTGAAAGATTTATTGGCAAGTGGATGAAATAGTGGCTTCATTTTCTCAGTAAACGCCTCCAAGGAAAAAGTTTGTAATTAATTAATTTACCACTCAAAGTGTGAAGGACTTTATGTTGATATGATTTATAATCAGACAGGCAACTGTGTTATTGCAGAGAAAGGGGGAATGGCCAACTAGGGTTGTGACTTTTAACTAGTTAACTGTAAAAAAACGTGCCAACTAGGGTTTGGACGTTTAACTAGTTAACTTTTAAAAAAGGTTGAAAAACAGTTAAATGAAGCTAGTAAAAAACAAAAAAACAAAAACAAACACAACAAAAACGCAAAGCCGACAGAAATATAATGATACATGCATGGAATTCGGTACAAATGAGAAAGAAAATTGGCTATAGGTCCAATGCAGATTTATTCTTGGCAGCCATTTTGAAAAGTGCTTGTTATTCTACCTACATTTTTTAAAGGAAATGTGCAATGGCCCTACAGCCAAATATCTTCTTCATGACTGTGTGTCAAGTTCCATATCATCAAAGACACAATTCCCTCAAATATTTCGCCTATCTGCTCCACTACAAAGCGGCTGCTTCAAAATGGAAGGTAGGCCGCCTCACAGTTGGGTAGGCAGGAGAAAACACTGATTTCTATAAACAATACCTCTGTGATTTATAGATGCTGAGTTCCAGCTCTAGGAGCTTGGAAACTAGACTTATGCTCTCGTCAGGAATGGTGCCCTCTATTGCTTGGATAGCATCAAAAACCGTCCTGTAAGGATGAAGATTAAAGGGTGTATACAACATTGGTAAGTTTAAAAATATAAATGTTCACAGATTTGCACATAACTTACATGGTATAAAGATGGTCAAGGTGGAAAACTTCCCTTGAAATATTTTGCTTGAAATGCCATAGTTTTTAGGAAATTAGTAAAAAAATAGTCTTTATCCTGCAGGATAAAATCCAATATTTCCTTGAAATAGTTTTGCTTGAAATGCCATAGTTTTTAGGAAATTAGTAAAAAAATAGTCTTTATCCTGCAGGATAAAATCCAATATTTCCTTGAAATAGTTTTGCTTGAAATGCCATAGTTTTTAGGAAATTAGTAAAAAAATAGTCTTTATCCTGCAGGATAAAATCCAATATTTGAAAAAAAGTTAAAACACTGTTTTTCACTGTTTCTCATGACTCAGAAGACCGTTTGAGCTTAAACTTTCACAGGTTTGTTATTTCATGTATGTGTTGGGTCACATCAAGTGTGGATACAGGTCTTTGGCAATAACCAATGTTGTACACACCCTTTAAGGGTCTTGAAAAAAATAAATAACATTTTGAAATATTACTTCAATCCCTCCTGAATCCGGCATCATGTACTGACACAACATTGAAGTAATTTTCAATGACTAATACCGATTTTAAAGCAAACTATATTTAATTTAATGACCCAGTCAATTTGTTTTCCCCAAATGGACCACATGTATTAGAAAGCAATTTAATCCAAAGAAGCATGTCGAGGGTATCAGTGTATTGAGTAGCAACTGATACAACTTGTGTATTTTTTGTTGCTTTTCAAAGGAAATCATTCACTGATGAGTGCGGCCATTTTGCCTGTACGGCAAATTGGTTGATCAAGTACAGTTTGCCACAAGGCGTCTCGTGGCCGAGCGGTCTAGTGCAACAGGATTAAACTCTGGTGTTTCTGACCAGCAGAGTGTGAGTTCAAGTCCGGTCTTGACACTTGTGTCCTAAAGCAATACAACCACTATTGGTTTGTCCTTCGGATAGGACAAAAAGCGATGTGTTATTTTAATGCATGTGAAAGAACCAAGTGAACTTATCACTAGGAGAAGGGGTTTGCCCCACTGTTTATGGGCATAGTTGGCTGCTGATTGCGCCATATCACCTTGTCAAACCCTTACAAGGTGTTGCATAAATGGGTCTCTTAACTTAAAAAACATGGCACGCCTGCCTTAAACACGATGGGCGATTTGAATGCTGTGGCAAAGGTGCTATATAAATGACGGATATTATTATAAACATGTTTCAAATAATATTTATAAATATTTTTCATCCATTCCGAAGATAGAGGGCAGATACAGATGAAGATATAGTGCAGTGTTCTCCCAGTTATGTTCGATGAATCATCAATCTTTTCACCTCTATCCCAACACTAGACTCTCCTAACCTTGTTCTCATTTCATCATCCCCAGAGCACTTCACAGCTTCCCTCTTTGCTTTCACAAATATTTCCACAATGGTGGTCAGCTGGTCAGTCAATTGACTTGCATGTTCCCAGAGGTAGCCCACTGCCGTCTGCATAGCTTCCTGATTCTGACCGGCCTTGCGTTGACAGTCCACTAGGAGTTCATACTTGCTGAAGAGCTGAACCTGTTTGGTACACAGTGAAAATTTCTTTTGATTTTAAACCAATTGCACAACGCGCAGCACACTTACACGCCCGTCTCCTGTCTGCCATTTTGGAACAGTGCGCATCTACCATTTCCGCCTTTTTAGGTAGGAGTCAATTCCTTTTATGCACATTTTGACCCCCAAAATGGCGGACAGGAGATGCGTGCTTAAGTGCATTGTGCAATAGGTCTATAGGATTGTAAATTTAAAAAAACCTTCTTGCTGTTGCTATAATTTATAATTTGTGTTCACTCTTTTCAAAGTAGATGACCTGGGAAAAGGAAACATCTGTTGAGACATATATTTTTATAACAACTTCTAAAAAGGGCAATGCCACTTCTCTCGAGTAAAGAGCACATCCAAAATGACCATGCCCTCGCCATTATACTGAAGCGCCACTAATGACAAGACAAAGGCAAGGAAGGCATTGAACTCTGCTGCATTCGAGCAAACTCGGGCTGGGATATTCCTTCAAATAGGACAATTATACCTTTGTGATTTTGTCTTTGTCGATGACTTCCTTTGTGACACACCACCTCTGAAGCTGCTGGCATGCCATGGTCAACAGTGGGACCGCCTCAGTATACCACTGTTTCTTGTAGCACATGAGGCCAAAGTTGTATGCGTTGGTGCCTAGGAAAAATCATAAGAAAGAAAACATTTTAAATAAAGCATCAGTGATTGTTTGCTTTTGGTGAAACCAGTGAACAGTTTCATGAAATTCAACAATGAAATAAAATCTGCAACGCTAAACAATTATCAAAAGAGAAGTGATGTAAAATTTGGTCAACTTGGTCATTGCCTTGTTGCCCTTTGAAATGTCCAATACAAGAGTTACCCTTTATTAAAGAAAAACTGCCTTGTCCTTATAAAAACGAAGTATCAGGCCTGAATTTGAGGTTTTGCATGGGGTGGAAAAGAATAATCACGTACAATAGGCCCTATATTGAAAGTACTGACACGTGGGCTTCAATTTTCATGGACGTACCTAACCATCTGTGTTCATTGGTTGACACAGCTCCTCCTGCCCCACCAGACACTTCTTCAATGATGCGCAATGTCCGCTGGCATATACTCAAGGCATCCTCTGCCATCCTCCCTGCATCATCAGCAATGTCCTCCTTGCAGTGCTTCATCTGATGCAGCAAGATGACGGACATGAGATTGAGAGCTGTCAGTTGCCTGTTGACTGCCTTCTGGAGCAGCAGCCTCTGCTGTTTCCCCTTACTTGCCGATTCGGCATCCCCTGGGTTCTTTTGCATGTACTCTCTCTGTAGCTGGAGCAAGTCGATCAGCAGACTGACGGCAGCTTCTACGGCTGGGATCAACTCATCGGGTACCATGGTTGCAGAGGGTGAGGTTGGAGAGCTTTCCTGGCGCTGATTAGTGATGTACTCAAACCGCTTCTTCAAGAACTCGAATGCCTCGATTAGACACTGCAAGGTTGCATGATTTGGATCCCCCTTCTCAATAGCCTTGGATGTGCTATTGACGGCATCAAGGATTTGACTTTTGATTAAGGTTAAATCAACAGCCCATTGCGATTTGGCTTTCTTTGTAGGTTTTGAGACATCCTTTGATGACGATTTAACACTCATATGCAAAGTGGCTGTGATAATGCTCACTGCAGCACTGTAAAGTGTCTCGCTGCATCGGCTGCACTTGTTACTAACCACCCTCTGCAGTTTTTTATATTGGGTGAGGGCCTCTTCAGGTTTTCCTAGACGACTACAGCACCATGCCAATTGTAGACTAAGCTCAAACATTGGAGACAAGACCTCTGACACCTCCAAGGGACCCTCATACTCTTCCTTCTTAGCTTTACCGCAACCATCTTGTGAGGCATCTAAAACTGTTTTAAGGAACTGCAATATTTGACTGTTCTCTTCGATGGAGTTGCCGCTGACCCGATCAAACTCTACCATAGCCCTTTGAGCTCTCTCGGCCACCCAGGATACCTCGTAACTTGTCAGCATCAAGAAGGTCAGGGCCTGCAGTCGAACCCCCAGAACGACCATGTGTTTCTTGGTTCCCTGCTTGGAAGAGTGTTCCAGGTCCACACAGGCCTTCCATAGCTGATTGAAGGCCTGCTTACACACAGCATCATACTCATTGTCCACGCCTTCCCCATCAGTGATGAAGTCCCGTTGGCACAGACTAAGATGCTCAAACAGATTTCTGGCAAACACCATGGCATCAGCCATGAATCCTTTGCTCATTCCCTGTACCATCATGTGAAACAGGAGCTTCTCCAGAGACAGGGATGCTGTCGCTGTGTGTTTCTTTGCCCTGCTGATGCATTCGTAACTCTTGTTGGCAATACAGATGATATGACTAATGGTGCTGTGACCAGCCTTGAGTGCTGTCATCTGCTGAACACAAGCCCGAAGAACTTTCATTGAGTAAAGTCCAAACTTGGAGGCCTGTTCTTGAGAAGTGCTAGTTTTCTGACGCATAAAGGGAGTCATGTAAATCTGTAAGCAAAAAAATAAAAATAAATCAATCCAAAAAAGTTCTTTCATTAAACATATACAAGGAAATGGCTGAAATTTAAACGTACAACTTTTGTTTGATATTAACATTCTACTTTCTCTTACCAACAACAAATATTTTGCTGGTTTTTCAAATCCCATTGTGGGCTTTGAAGGCCCAATGTGGTAAAAGATTGTGCCAAGTAAAAATGCAATGTTTCAAAATAAATGTATAGTAGGGAAACCGACCGGGTAAATTTGAAATAATATGGGGTTGAACAAAGAAAAATTGAACCAATGACCTCCCGATTAACGTGCCGGCGCTCAACCACTGAGCTATCTAGGCCTATGTTGGTGGTCTCCCTACTTTGTCAATGTCTTTGTTCATGGGTGTCAGTCAAACGTCATACAACCAAAGGTTGTTGGTTCAAATCCCCTTCAAGTCAAATTTTCTTTGTTTAACCCCAAATCATTTAAAATAAATCTCATGCTTGAATTTACACAGCTCTGCCACTTCACTTTTAGTCTCAGTCTTCCACTGATGAAAGCAATCTTCATACCTCTAAATCTCTGACTAGGTCACCGACATTAGTGCCATCTTTTATGCTCTGTAGAATCCTTTCCCCTTCCATGATGAAATGAACAGTTGGTAAGATACTCGTAGTGAAGGAGTTAGGAAATGCCAGGTAATCAAAGATGTCGGATTACATTTTGCAATTGTGACAAAAGCCTGAGGAAAAAAGAAAGGACAACATTCAAAACAAACATTAGTGCCAGTGATTGATTAGAGTCAGAATTCAATCCAATAAAATCAAGTCCTCTGTGAGTACTGCTTTATTTGCTGGGGATTGTACACTGGAAAGTTCAAAGGTTACGATACTGTCAAAATAAGACCCCCAAAACCCTCAATTGCATGTACTGTTCGGACAGCTTTAAGAAAAGAGATTTGGAGTATACACAGGTATTCCCTAATTAAAAACATATAATGCATTGTATAGTACATGTATGTCACTGATAAGTCTGACAATTAAAATAAGCCCGATTTTGTAGCCTGATAACTGCAGCACCCTCTTTGATGCATACTATAAAGTTTATAATAAAACTTACTTTAGTTGTGCGGGAGGCATTCCATTGGGCTACGCAGCAATGTTAAAAAATTATTGCATTTTAATGTTATACAATGTTGGCTAGAATAATAGTAGCCAACAATATATAACATAATTGTAAGAATTGTTTGTTTTAATTAAAAGTTTACTCTACCATTTACCGTTTCTTTTTCTGTTGTGTGGCTCCAAAGGATTTGTTAAGAAGGGAAATAAAGTCTGAAATTGATAATTATGGTCTGACTCCAAGACAAAGTGAGTTCCCCAAAATAATCACTTCGCATGTATTGTATTTTCAGTTCAGAGCCACTGCGGGTTTGTTGGGCTGTAGTTTATGGCTCTCATTTAAACATACGGGTCTTATCATAGTAGTCATGAAAGACCGATGTTAAACTTAAAAGAGAGCCATAAACATGATAAACAAGTTAAGTAAGTGCCACTGCCAGTACTTGTTGTAATGTAACTGGTAAAAGTCAATAATTTAGACAAATAATACATAACATTGCCAATCATTCATTAACCGAAACCGAGCACAAATACAGATTGACAGAAATATTAAAATCACGACTGCCAAACAGGCATCATGATGATTAAGATTTGATTGAATATTTGTAATGAAATACTTAACTGAATGAATTTTCACAGCAAATTTAATTTTAATGAGGATGATTTGTGTTGAATGAAATCAAGAAGCTGTAAAAACTAAATGAATCTGCTCCTCTTAAAAAAAGTATCTATTTTAGTATTTTTAACAATACTCTATAATCCTTCCCTTACTTCCTTTCCCTTAAAAAACTGCGCGCTTAATTTCTCATTTATGTTTAATAACATACTCAGACACTGTTTACGATAACTGGCTGAATAGAATGAGAAATGTCTTTTGTTGATCGACCCAATTCAATTTCAAATGTCAATAATTAATAGGCCTAGGCCAGGGCTAGGCTAAACATTAATTGATTAAAATAATGACGAATCGAATCCCAATGACTGTTGCCAGTCGGATAAATGATGGGTGTTTAACAAATAAATGAGCAATACGTATTATTTATTAATAATCACACATTTTGCTGATCCAAACCATCAAATTTAGTTCTTACCACAATAACTCATCATCAAACATTCAGACGACGATAGATTTAGCAACCCAACAATAATTGGTTGAGTGAGCTTTAAAATGGCCGCCAGAAAATTTCTCGGCGCTGTAAAATAAGACAGCAGGTGCGATTGGTCAAAGTTGAAATTCTGTGTAGATATGAGCCAATGAAGATTTCTTTACTATCATCTGTGATCAAGCGCTAACTTGTACGGTGACAAACGAATTGAGTCGGGCTCCAAGACCAGAATGAGTTGTTCTTAATTACACGAAGTCAGTTGACCATACAAAGGTTAGCCGCATGTTGGGCCTCGATAGCTTGCATTAAAGAAAGAGAGTAGAATGCATGCAGTATAGGGAGGTGACTTAAAAAGTTGTACACTTGGGGTGGGGCTTGTGTGGTGTAGTGAAGGGGGAGTGTTGATGTTATAGCCGGACGCAACGCTTGTAATTACCTTTGCAACTTTTGATATGTTTTAACAGTCTCCCGATGCATTGCTTTTTATTTTTGTGCCACAAAGTTTGTTTATTTTTGCTTTAAATGTAGCCCACCAATCACGATGCCACCAGCAACTGACCCCCTCAAGGAATTCAATGTTGTAAAACTTCTGGTGACCTATTTCTGTATAATAATGAAAAACTAGAAGCAAAAATGAATGGTCCCGTCTCTCCTGAAATTAAGATGTGTCCATGATGAGGTGCTGTAGTTTTTTGTGTATGCATTTTGCTAAAATGAATCAATCATTATTGATCAGAGGAGTCAACCACACTATTTGTAAACTGGAAATTTTTCTTCTGCTTCGGCTTGATACTGTGCAAACACCACCAGTTGGCTGGCTATCACGCACAGGGTCAGTGTGGTGGGAAGATATAGATTAAATTTTAAAATGCGTGTTTGTGATGATGATCAAATTTTCAAAACAATACATGAGATTTTCCTGAAATTCATCTGGCGAGTTGAAGGAATTTGCCTGATCTATATACCTGGGCCCAATTTCACGGCCCTGTTTACTGTGGAAATTTGCCCCTACGCTAATGCCATAGACTCATAGATGTGCACACTTTACAGGGTGCCTAAAGTGCCCAATTTGATCTTGAACCTGACACAATCACCCATGAAAAATAAGTAGCCCAAAATATAAACAAATTGGTGCGCACACAGGCACAAAAGTGCACAAATTTAACAAAATGGTATGAATTGGGCCTTCAACTCCCCCTGCATCGTTCTTGGGCTAACGCGTTGATGTTCTTTTTTGTTAAATATGCCCCAACCCCAATTCATATTTCCCCCCCCCCCAAAAAAAAAAAAAAGTTCCTGGTTAAACAGGCAAAGCTTCTCAAGTCTCCCTTCTCAAGTCTCCCCGCCCCCATAAATGGAGAACTTTTCACCACCACAAACTGCATGTTATTGTGTCAAGCCCATTGTACGGCTAGCCAGGAGCTATGGCTACGGCTGGTTTGCGACGTCATCACCCGTTGAAGTATAGTACATGCCTAGCAACACCCTCAGCAACAACAGACGTAGCCGTAATTGTAGCCGCCAATTCGAATACGACCTCAATTTGAGGCGCACGGCGGATAGAAAGGTGCATGTAAACGACGTCGTTTCGTTCACGGTACTCCCTCGATCGCACACACGCAGCAGCAACGACACACTAAACCACCAACGACACACTAAACCACCGGTAATTCATACACAACATAAACCGTGTGCTGCATGCTCCGGATCCCGCGGCCAACTTAGTACTTCTCACACACACACATCGTTGTTGGACCCGGCTGCTTGCTAGCTGGTTGATTGGCAAGAGCTGTCAGAGGCTGTGACTGTTGATATTTATCGTCTTTCCTCTCCTCCGTCAGAGAATACCGAAATCGCGTATGATTGAAGCACTGCAAACAGATATTGTTAGTGAAAGTGCTGTCACCATGCCGGGGAAACTTACAGAAGGCCAAGTAATGGCAAAGGCCCATTCTTCAGACTTGGAAAATGTCAAGAAACTCAACTGTTGGTAAGTTTCAAAATTGATGGATGCACCATTTAACTTATCAAGGGTCCTATGCACAATAGTACTTTCATTCACTGTGTACGTGTGTAAAACTTCGCAGCAACGTGCACACAGTTTAATACCACTGCAGTCAATCATGGCAGTACATTTACTAAGTTAAAAGTTGAAGTAGTGTTTATGTTGTTAAATAAAAAAACCCAATCATTATCTGTTTGCCATAAAATTCAGGTCAAAACATTGTAGGCCCAATGCTTTGCTATACTAAGAAAATTGAACAGAAGAAAAAAGCATTTTTTTTTGCAATGATACCTGCCTACATGATCATGCCTACATTACACAGTTTCTTCCATGTTGGTACTTCCAAACATTTCAAGCTCCATAGATGGTTCAAAGAAATAGATGGTATTTATGCTAGTTATTAATTATTGTACTTTTTAAGTTGTTTAAAGATTCGTGACAAGTCTAAGTCCTCTGGCAGAATTTGCAAATTTGAATGAATGATAGTTATAAAACCCAACAAATTTGGGCCTACGACTATCTACATGATCCATTCAATAGTAAACAACTTGCTAATTGCTTGCAGATTCATAAATTAAATTAAATTCTAACATAAAAAAAAGTTATTATATTAATTATTCTATATAAAAATAATGCTAATTATCAGTGATGAACACAAATAAGTTTTTCCACACAACGTTTTACTATGGTTTTACTTTATCAAGTTTGTGTGCTTTTTTAGATTTGTAAACTTTACGATGTATAAAACTAAAAGAGTTTATACATCATTGTTTTTTGGAAGGATAAATTGAATCCCATCCTCTCTGAAATTTTTATCAAATTTGATGGTCACTTTTTCATGAAAATCATGACAAACAGTTCGAATAATTTGTCAGTGTTTTTGTGTAAAATTTTTACTAAAATCATATATTTGGGTTTATTGTATTTAATGGCAATCAAATTAAGATTTTTTTTAGTGGGGTCGTTCTTCAAATGCTATTCAAAGAGTGTTTCAAATGTGATATTTGTAATGAATGCATTGGGTGGTCAGGTTGGCGTAGTGATATCTTTCCTCTTCTTCCACCTCTTGGACCCAGTTCAAGTCCTTGTTGGGCACTAAAGTGGATTTGGTTTTTAGTCTCTACCTGATTGCATGGGTTTTCCCTGCAATAGGTCTCTGGGGTTTTCCTCCATCTAAAACTGAAACTTCCTTCCTTGTCATCTCTCTATGGGGTAGTTCTTGGCTATAGTATAGTGACTAAGATAGCTTTTCTGAGAGTTCTTGGCTTCACAGCCAGAAATTATAATTAAAATTAATGAAAATTAAGTGAGCTTACAGATTATACTAGTCAATTGGTTTTTAACATCACTCTCACTTTGTCTTCAATTGTTGTAGTTCACATGGTCTTATAATAATAATAATGGCCATTTGTAACACGCCATATCTGTAAACTTGACACTCCCGGCGCAGGTTATGAGAAAATGATGTTGAACTACAGAACAGTCTTGGCAAAAAACTAAAAGATTAAAACTAGAGTTAATACAAACAGAGTTAAGCATTGACAAAAAGAAAAGTTTTAAGTTGTGATTTGAAGTTGGTGAGGGAGCTTTTCTGCCGAAGGCTAGGAGGGAGCGAGTTCCAAAGGTGTGGCCCTGAAACAGAAAAGGACTGGTGTCCCCAGGAACGTTGTGTTCGTGGAATGTGCAAGAGCCCGGTGTTGGTGGAGCGAAGCTGCTGTCATGTAGGTTGGTAGGGATGAATGAGATCTTGGATATGAAGGTGAAGTGCTATGAAGAGAATAATTGTGAGCTATTTATCATTCTTACGGCTGTGGTATATTGATGCCATGAAAAATGATAGCATGGTATTGGTTAAAGTGACATACTGTTTGTCATTAAACTCACTTGGTTTGATCCTAATGCTCTATGGTTTGATTGACTAAATACAGTATCAAAGGTTCACAGTGAGTAAAAATACAATATAGTGTTTGATCTGAGAGGAGGCAGTAATACAGGGATGATTGTACATGTATGTGTACACATGTCACCCAATACATTCAGAGGGTATATAAACTGGTGTTTCAGTATTGACTCATGACACCTAAGTCTTCCTGTATCCAGTATCTGTGACCAGCCTCTCTGTGCAAGACGATGTTGCATCATATAAGCGTCATGTGCCTTTAGGTTAAATATTACTCTGGGATATGGGGGCTGTGGAAGCTGTGGTGGAACTAAGGAGATGGAACGTGCCTCAGCATATCCCTTGGCCTTAAAAACTACCAAAGGCAGTCCATTATACAGCCCGGGGGCTTGTGATGGTGTTTGACAATTCAATGCTGTGTGATTAGCAAAAATGAGCAACGTGTGCCTGTATGATGAGAGTACCAGAAATAGCAGCTGCATTTTTCATTTGTGTTAGGGCAGGTTCTCATTATGGGGATTGTTTTCCTTGGGGATTTGGAAGGTGTATGTAATGTGCACACAGGTGGAAGAAATGGAAGGGGTAGGGCAGCTGAAACCACTGTGCTATCTTCTTCTACTCTGGATCAAAGTGGGACACAAACTATGTAGAATGATTCGTACTTCATTAAGTTCCATTCTTTGGTAAGAGATCATTCGGTTATTGAGACCCATACTATTTTTGTTGAAGGACACCATGGCAACAGTCAGGGAAATACTGTAATCCAAGGCATACCGTGATCTCTTATTAGATTCCCTTTAAGAAAACACAAATTGTTCATTTTTGTTTGAAGAGCAGTTGTTTGGCTTTTTCCAGGCCCTTCAGCTAAATTCAAAGTGGATTGGATTTTATTGTGTTTGTGCATTATTTTGATGAACCTTTACTACATGATACAAATTGTATGAATTACAATAGAAAGTGAAGAACAATCGAGTCTTCATTCACTATGGAGGTTTCAAGGATGTTCATGAAAAGCCTTCATGCATTCCTTCTCCATGCTCGATGCATTGCAGGTTCTCAAGATCTACACAAAAATTAGAAGTCCAGTCTGTGAGAGTAGAATCATAAATCTCTGCTGTCCTTACTCTATCATCTATGGTAGAATTAACAACACAAAATATGTTAAATAAATCTGTAAAGAGCGAGGACTGACAACAATGCACACCTTCTTGGTTTTGACACTTGCCATGAAACCCATTCTTGACCTCACACCACCATGCATGTTAAATCAATCTACAACCCCCTTCAGCTTCTAATCTGTTGCAGTGGGAAATATCAGGTTGCTGCTTAGCCCAGGGGGCTCAGACAAAACCAGACTTCAAGATTCCAAGGATGTAAATTTTTTTGGGGGAAGGGGGAGGGGGTAGGGGGTTGCCCTGTGGGTAAAATGCATGAATAATGACACAAGACCTGTGGGATGGTGGTTTGGCTACTGTGCGCCAGAGGGAGGGTATTTGCCAGAGGGAGGGTATTTGCGGGTTAAATAATTTTGTGTGTGAAAGTGATTTGTGTATCTTGTTTTTATCAGTTATTACCCATCATTGGTATTATTACTTTATCATTTTTGGTTGAAGTTGACATTACATGTGTCGCGATGTAAAATTCTGCTGTCTGGTCATTCAATATCATTCACATGGTTTTATTAATGTGCTATGCAGCCTGTAGTAGCATCTTGTGGCGAATCCATGCACAGTACACAGAAACTATTCAATACTGTAGTTCTGTGCATCAGTTCTGCCATTACACAACCTCATCTGCATGCTGTTGAATGGTCAACTTTCTGGCAAGTTATGCCCGCAAATATGGAAAGTACGGGAAGAAAGGTTAGGACATCCCAGAGCAAGGCCTTGGCTTTTGGTGTATGATAAAACTTAAAAGTATGCATGGATGCGTCATAAAGTACTGTGTGTATTTGTACGTGTAGACGTAGGCCTACATCAGATGCATGAGCAGGAAATTTGTTCGGATAAAGTTTGATATTTTAGTCAAAAAATAATGATTACCTGCAAGGATGAAATCTCGGTGAAGGAACTCATGATAACAATTGAATGAGGTACATCAATTTGTACAGTAGGCCTATGTGCATGCACATAAAATATCTAGTAAATACAAAACTTCTTGCAAAGTGTGATTTAACAGCTTTCAAATATTTTTATTTGATGTACATGTCCATGGATCATGATGGAAGAAGTTCTGCCTACAGCTGCGTGTAAACCACATGCCTAGCTCCAATCAGTGATCTCATACCTGACCTCTAGATCTGAAACTGTGGAGTTTCAAGTAGGGGGCCAACCCTCCCTCTCTCTAGGTGTCCACTCATATGACCCTACCTCTTACCAGAGGTCAACTGGTGTCATTCAGTTGTTACATATTCTCTTGTATATCAGACAAGTTCCATCTCTTCTAAATGTAAAAAGTTTGTTTACAAATATGAAAGACCTCTGTTATACATGTACAGTACATACATGTACTGTACATGTAGGGCCAACATCAGGGCAATGTACATGTACATTAATACTAGACTACTGCATACTAGACACACATCTTTGTAATTTGATTGGTGGAACACTCGCCATGTGTCATCCTTTATTTTGCCATGCTCCAAATTGTAATACACACTGTAGAAGTCCTATATGAAAAATTATAGGACGCTGTACAAGTGCTTTGCTGCTTTGACAAAAAAAAATCATCATTCCCCATTTGTTTGTTCAAATGGCAAAGCCGTGATAGGGCAGACAAGGGTAGTATGTAAGTCTACATGGAGACATGTGCATTGTTTAGATGGGTTTTTAGAACTTTCAGAATGTGGGGTGGGCGAGTTTCCGTGTCTAATTTGTGTTTATTGTGAAAACATTTCAAATGACAAGCATCTGGAGTAATGAAAAATAAATATTGAATGCATTTTGTTTGTGCATTGTTGCAGAATATTGTTGAAATCTAGATTTTCCATTTCACTTGGCTTCGCCTCATGAAATGGAATAGTCCACCTCAGATATTTTGCGACAATGCACTCATATGCATCCAATAATATTTAAAGTAAGGGAACCTTGTCTAAAAAAGTAAAGAATTACAGAAATTCAGATAACAGCTTTTTCTTTTGAAACGTTTTCCCTCTCTTTCATTTTTTGTTACCTAAGTGTAGTATTCTTTTTTTGTTTTATCCCTCAATTCAATTTAACTTTCATGGACATTTTAACAAAAAGTCCTTTTTCGAGCCCCTTCATGTTCGTGCAATGGGTACAATGTACCTTAAGCTCTGCACTCATTATTTGCTGCATGTTAAAAATTAATATTGTTTATTTACTTTACATAGAAAGCCTACTTTCCACTGAGTCCATTCACCCCAGTCCACAGTAGAGTTACCCAGGGAGTGTGTTTCTCTGCAAAAGAAAACACCATGACCGCATGACCATCTGAATAACTAACACTTGATAAATTTAGTATTCGATGGATTATTCATCACAGGGTAGTATTTTTAAAAATTAAAACCACTGCTCTTGCCAGCACTTTAATTTCAAAGCCATGAGTGATATATTGTTACATTGGCCGCTTCCGGTTGGCCCTGAAGTGTGTAAATATTATCCCCCCAAGTTGAGACAAAGATGTTCCATTTTAATTTGGATGCAGGAAACTCATGGAGGATTTATTGTAAATGATGGAACTGATATTGCTGGTACGTGATGATACCCAGTTGTTGCCTATCAAGTAGTACCGATAGCAGTAGGGCAAGATTAAAGTTGCTGCAACTGTAGGGTGAACAGCTCAATTCTCAAACGTCGTCGGTTATGTTTTGATATATTGCATCTCATCAGTGCTATTCGGGGGGGCCGCCGGGTGCATGCACGCTCCCAAGCCTATCACCATTACACCTATCACGTACCACTGTGTCACCCCCCGTCATATTGGGTAACCGCGCAGAGCTGCCGCCGCAGGAAACACGAAACGGCAAATATGGAAAGAGCAGGAACAAATGTAAATTTGCGGCCGGGAACTGTTTAAGTATGAAATTGGCTGAATAATATTGGAGCTGTGACATTGTAATGTGAGATGCCCGAGTAATTACCCTAAGTGTGGACATCCTAAAATGAGAATACGACATACCTCCGTACAAGTCAACATGCCGATACTCAGTCCCTGCATGACATGAATACTTAATTAGGAAAGAGGAAATATATGCCAAACATTATAGTGTAACCAGATACATGTAGGGAAACATCGTTTAAAAGTGTTAACTATAAAAACAAACCGAATTTAGCAGTATCGTCCAATATTAATATTCAGGCCTCATACATGTACTTCCTTGGTGCCATTTGAAATATTCCTGTTGAAATTTAGATTTTCCTCCTAGAGGTGCCCTTAAAAGGCACTGGACACTTTTGGTAATTACTCAAAATATATATTAGCATAAAAACTTACTTGATAACGAGCAACGGAGAGCTGTTGAACACATTTTGAGAACCGACTCCCTCTGAACAAACAGTAGTTTTTGAGAAAGAGGTAATTTCTCATTAAAATATTTGAATCTGAAAAAGACTTCAGGCCTGAAGCCTTTTTCAGCCATCTAAAAGCTCACAAATTTGTGCAACAAGGGTGTTTTTTCTTTCATTATTTTCAAGCAACTTTGATGACCAATTGAGCCCAAATCTTCACAGGTTTGTTACTTTATGCATATGTCATATATGTTGGGATACACCAAGTCAGAAGACTGGTCTTTGACAATAACCAAACGCGTCCAGTGCCTTTAAGTTTGGGGAAAAAAACGCCCAAAGTGTCCTTACAAAGTTTCAATAGAAATTTTGTATTAATGAGAGAGCCATGATTAAAAAGTGTAAAAAAATGATGCTCCTTGTCCGATGCGTCTTGCTACAGAAATTTTTGAAGATAGTGCAAAAACTTTTACAGCTGGTTACATGTACATAAATTTGAAAGTCCATAGCAGTTTTCCTTCAAGAAAGAAACCTTCAAAAATACCGGTGGATGTTTCTGCTGAATCAAATGAGTCAGAGCATTTCTGTTAAAAGACTCCATCATTGGCTAAGACTGAACAAACTGAGAAGAAGGAATGAACAAAATATCCCAGCTACAGCTACTGCTATGGCTACGGCTGTTGCTGAGGGTGTCCTTTTCGCCCTTTGCACGGTCAGCCATTCGAGTGTAGAGCCTCGATCTGGGGACGGCAGTGAGTAGAAGCATAACTCTGTATTGTATGTAATGACACTTTCATCCAAACAATACATAAGTACATAAATTATATAAAATACAAACAAAGCATGCACATGGCGGATTCAGTGCAAGTAGCGAGTACTTTATCAATCCAGTCGTAGCTGTAGCCAAAGCCTATTCTGTTATGGACTTACGGTAGCCTTCTGATGAGATTAGAGCCAGCCTACACTTACATGTTTTTTTATACACTATAAACCCCCATTGTGTAATTGTCAGCGCCCAAGGATTCTTGTCTCCATGATCCAACAGCGACACAATACGATGCCCTTGAGTGACCCTGGCCATCACAATGTAAAATTCATTTCATACACACATTATTATTGCATTTCACACTTCACGTGATCATTTCATGCATGTTCTTCGTCTCTAAATTTGTATGAATTTCCTGGGGAGGGCTAGTGGGTTGAAATAATATTTAATCATATCGTGTTAGGGTTGTTTTTTCTTTAGTGTTTCAGTGTGAGTTATATTCTATTGATCATTGACGTCTTATAGAAACTGCCCCCCCCCCATGCTTCCTGTAAAAGTGTGTTGATAAATTCCTCTCTACATATTTATTCTTTTGATTTTAACTGGGGAAAAAAAAATCAAACAAATTATGATATAAACATAATAAGCAATGTTGTTATTTTGTATGTGTTTATTTTGATTTAAAATGTTTGCGATCATGTACTTTGTCTTTATAATAAAACCAAATAATTAAACAAACCTACTGGGACAAAAATCCCCAAACCATTGATTCTTACTGAAGCTCCAAAGTGTGGTGAATTACATTGTGTAAATGAAAGTCATTATAATTGTTCATACTTATCTGTGAGTGTGCGCAGATCAGTCCTCAGATTATTAGAAAACAATCTTTCCTCACAACACACATTCCCACATTATTTCAGAAGTGACATTGATCATACAACATACGTACATGTACAATGTATGCAGGCTAAGAGAAAATTGTTTACTTCTGCAATAGTGCGCAATCATGTAAACTCCCTTACAGCCCTCCATGTACACGTGTAGATTACAAGATCTACTGTTTTGTTAAGCTATCATGACACAAGCATGTTACAAATGTTGCTTGCCAAGTTAATTTTGTCTCCATTTAGCTTGTTGAATTGATTGTTGCCCCTCTGAAATAGTGCACTGTTCACTGTAACCAAAATCAAACCATTTAAAGTTTCCCAACCGTCAGAAACCTGAAACATGTCTACGCAAAGTGTTCCCTAATGAGCATTTCTGAGCAGTTTGTCTCAAACCTGTCCATGCATACAGCTCTACATTGTGTACACACCAACTAAATGAAGAAAAGTTACCCAAGACCAATATTCAATAAACCCTAGAAGGCCCCATCTCTGTCGTTAAAACCTCATTAGGAATGGAGTGACATGATATTAAAGACTTGCTGAAGAGCTTTTAATACAGTTTGCACATCCCACCTCCATATTGTACAGTACCATCGCCTCAATGAGCAGTCACTTAACCGCTAAGATGAAGTCGTCTGACCCTTTCAATGGCAAAGGGATGTACACTTAAAAGAGATGAGGATTAAAGCTGTCGTCTGTGTGCTTGCAAATCACAAATCACAAATCACTGCCTTCTCTGATATTGGGGGGGGGGGGGGGGGGTGGGGGGGTGGGGCTGGACTACAGGATTCTTTGAGTAGAAGCAATCTACATAACTCCCCCGTTTTATTTACAAGATGTTGGGGAATGATATGGATTCTTGAAAGAAGAGTCTTTCTGCAGAGCCATGACATACTGCTTTCATTAAATTACGTGGCCCATTTAAGTCGAGCACATCAGACAAAACTAGAGCATGGGCAGAAGGGGGCAGGTTTAGGTTAAATACTGTGGAGAAAGGTGCATACTTGCACTTTCAACATGCTGTTGCTACATCCTTCCCAATTCAGCTTCTTGGCTGTGAGTACGGATGATTAGCCTTCCAAAATAGTGTTGTTAAAATTAAACAGTTTGTAATAATTATAATAGGTATTATTTCAATTTGTAGGACTTACAGGCCTGCCTTAACCTTCTTGGATGTTCATGGTAATTTTACCCTGAGAGCTGTTCTCTGAGGAAAAAGTTTCTTCTTGTTATAGCTTTAGAAAGGGCACCACGGCAAATAGACTATACGTGCCATGTAGTGGATTTGAAACTGTATAGAAAGTTTTTTCTTGTCTCGATTCTAATCTCATAACAAATTGTTTTGATCCAGTAAAAATTTTGAGCTACAAACCCTGCAGTCTTGTAGATTCACACCCGTTGGAGCTGTATTGATGATAAAGGAGCTCACCCTTAACAATAATTACACACAACCGCAACTCCCTCAAGTCCGCATTTCAATCAAACTCACAGCCATAGAAGATGTCTTGGTTAGAGATGAAGTACATGTAAACAGTAATACTTTCATATTATCTTGAGGTTCACCAAACAGCAGCCACTCTTTTAAAATAGAAGAAGAAGAAAAACAAAAATCACTCTCCCTGAGTCAAACACGATTTGACCCTGCACAATGTGATTACATTAGACGACGTCTGCACTTTAAAATTTGCACGCCACAGGCAAGTGAGCTCGCATGCAGCACATGAAGAGCCAAAGAATGAGCCAACGTGCGGCTAGTGCCTCTTAGTGAAATTGCTGGCGGGGTTTTAATATTTGCCAGTCTGATGACGGTTACCCCAGTTCCAGGGCAAAAAGTTGCAGATGAAAGATGAAATGATAGCCCGGGTATGGTTTAATTGAATTTGCCATAATGCTTAAGCTGCGAGATCCTGTCACAATGATTACAAGTCTGACATATCGGAGCCGACATCATAATAAACTTTTTTATTATTAATTTTTTTTAGAGGCATGAGGTGGATGGAGTTTTGCCTCCTACACTGTTGGCTAAAAAGTGCAGCATGATTTTGATATCATAATTTTTTTTTTTTCCGAAGGGGTTTGAAGTCTCAGTGTACATATTCTACAGATATTTGATGCCTGGGGAATCCTGCAATATTGCCATTGTGGAGGGACTATCAAGGGATTATTTTCAAGATTTAATTGTTTGATGATCCTGTTCAGTATCGGTTTTAAACATTATGGTTGCATAGTTTCTATAAACTGATTCAAAATGAAAAATATGATTTTCTTGTTGAACTCATGTTAAGAATTGTATTATTATAATCCTATTTTTTGTAGGGGAACCTCACAGAGGATGTGGAGTTAAATTTTGCATTGTTTGGTATAGAAAGACCTTACCCACTTGATTAGTCCTATAGTGACACTTCAATCGTGGGTTGCAGTCATGGAACATGTTGTACCATGTATACTGTGTGAAACCTTGGTTTTGATTGATTATAAGACTGCTCCACAAATTGAATCCTGCAACAAAAAATTAGGACTTGAGTAAAGATTTAACAGCGATTATTGTACATTGTAGATTGGCAGATTAGAGATTTATTGAATTTCTAAAACCAGGCAATTTACGGACCGCCACTTTCAAGCAGGATGTGGAACCAATGGTGTGTGATAAGAAAATGAGCTGGCGGTTGTTGAAATCAGTTCGGTACTTCTCAGGTTTTGAATGAGGACGCAGAAACACGCCAACTCAGTATCAGATAAGAGGTGTTGCTTGGCAGGTTGTCTATTGTGCGGGTGTGCACGGCCCAACCAGTCAATTTAGTTCGGCCTTATCATTTTGTGTGATCTGGAAGTCTTTTGAGGTTAGACTTGGTGGGTTTGGCATTGTGGGTTACTGTATGTACATTGTAGGTCCTTGAAACTGTGGCAAATAGTTAGCATGTAGTGTGCATTGGATTTTCCATTCTATTTCAATGTAACCAAATTGAGGCTGAAAGGAGAATAATTGCCTGGTTCCCTTTTGAAAATTTACTATAATTGCAATTGTGTCACAGGATACCATACCCAACCAAAATGACAAAACAATGGTATGAAAAGGATGTGGATTCACTGAATTCCAGGCTTGGACTATATCAGAGTCCTTGCTCTGTAATCAGAGGTTTTTAACTTATTATTTAAAATTACAAAACAGTAAAAAAGCGACATTTCTTTAAAACCAACTTACATGATGTTTGTGTTGTGATCTTCATGATTTAAACACATGTAAAGCAGTTGACAGTTCTGTACTCTCGGGAGGGGAGTTACCGAAAGCCCCCAAAACATATTCTATGTTGTGTAGTTTACATGTAAATCATGGAGACTGGAGGCAAAACTGTCTTGTTGTATACATGCACACACTACTGTGCTAGGGGGTACTCGATACACGAGGTCTGTCCCAGTGAACTTGGTTGGTATTTCGCACGGCAATGCAAAACCTGTAACTCAATAATGGAGTACAAATTGCCTCCCCGCTCTGGTGACTGACTGCAAACATGTGTTTGGCCAGTGTTTCACCTCCTGTACAAAAAACCCAATCAAATTATGCACACTACTTTGCATGCGGGAACTAAAGATGGAACTTTTTTTTAAGATTCTGGAAAAAAATAAATAGTGGACTGGAAGATGAATCTAAGGATACTTCAGAAAAAACATTTCTGTAAAGCTAATCAAGGAAAAAAAAACAAGCCTCTAATAGTAATATTTAATATTTGATGATTTGTTCATGGTACGTACATAAATAAAGCCTCTATTTTATAAGCCTATATTTATGTTATTTTTTCACTTGGTGATTACGGTTTGTGTCTCTTTAATTGTACATATTTGTACTTGAATAAAAATTAAAAAATAATACTAAAAGTTAAGCATTGTGCTAGCAGTTTATGTGAGTCAAGAAACATGTCCAGTAATCCAGTTCGTTTTACTTTTCTAGTTTTCTTCACTGTATGTGGTCTTGGGACACTTGCAGTAAAAGGCACTTGTAAAGTTCTGCAATGAACATTGCACGCACATTTTATAATGTGAACACACCTGATTCAAAGAAAATGGTTTCCTTCTTTTAGTAATCTGAATACTTGCTCCCTAAAAAGCACAAGCTACAACCTGTAACTATGAAGGAAAGACCTCCATGCTGTAACCACACAACTGATCCATTGTCAAATTATACAACAGTTTTATTGAATTGTCAGATTCCTTGTTGAGTAATCAATGTAGATGTATTACCCAATATTGTCCCACAATACCCACAAATCAACGTACATGTAGATAACCTTGGGATCCAGCCCCATCATCCATCAAAAAGATTGTCATAAGAGAATGGAAAATGAGAACACTGTGTTTTTACAGAGCCCATCAATCTCTTTATGTGGGGCATGTTTGAAAGCAGTGCACAATAGTTTATTGTACACGATTGCATGAAGTTTGTACAATGCATGTTTTATTATACTAGGAGGCTGAGTTTTGTAAACCTGCCAAGTGTTTTACAATGTGTTTTTAATTTATGATCAATGCTTTGCATGCAACTCATTTTAAACATATGTTGAGATGACTTCTTCTGGTTTAGTGCAGATAACTTCTTGTTCTGGTACATGTACATAGTATGTAAATGTAGTTGATGATGTATACATAGGTTTTATTTCTCTCTGAAGTTTATGGGCAGCGTTCTCATTTAAACTCACCGGAGGACCAGTCAAAATTTGGTTAAAACGAACGTATACCATTGGTGTTTGGAACTGCTGATTGTTTTAATCATATATTAAATGTTACAATAAAACTGAGCTGTAAAAAT
>JAUELU010000041.1:5114865-5134077 GCA_032357145.1 Evasterias troschelii | reverse complement strand
CGAATCAAGCGACTATGACTGTGTGCGAATCAAGCAACTATGACTGTGTGCGAATCAAGCGACTATGGCTGTGTGCTAATCAAGAGACTATGACTGTGTGCGAATCAAGCGACTATGACTGTGTGCGAATCAAGCGACTATGACTGTGTGCGAATCAAGCGACTATGGCTGTGTGCGAATCAAGCAACTATGACTGTGTGCGAATCAAGCGACTATGGCTGTGTGCAATCAAGCGACTATGACTGTGTGCGAATCAAGCGACTATGGCTGTGTGCGAATCCATTGACTAAGGCTGTGTGCAAATCAAGTGACTATGGCTGTGTGCGAATCAAGCGACTATGACTGTGTGCGAATCAAGCGACTTACTGTGTGTGAATCATTGGCTGTGGCCGTTGGCTCCGCGTTGAATAATAGGCCTTTTAAGTGATCTGACCGAAGTGACTGCCAAAGCCATCAATTTGGACAAAGTCACAGGCTAGGAATTTTGTAGAGGCCTGGCTACTCACTTTAATCAATAGAGTATGAGAACTTGTTTTAGCATCATGCAATCATTCAATAACTGTACACTTATTCTATCCAAATAGATTTTAAAAAGACTTTTCAATATGCAGTCATTTTCTACAAGCCTGGGTTATCTTTGATAGTTGTTTAAATCAGTTTTCTTGTTTTGTTGTCATACATGTTTACCAGGTTTCGTAAAATATTTTGTCATTTGGGTCATTTTGTAAGTTCATTTGTTATCCAATTTCTTATTCTCACCAATTTACTTCAATGGATCCCTTACATAATGACGTCACAATGCTAAAAAACGCACTCACTGAGATCATTGAAGACCTATCATTGGCCGAGAGTTATGCGCGACATGTACACATGTTTCATTGTTTGACATCAGCGATGGCGGTCGGTGTAATCTGTGTGCACGAAAACATGTACTATTGTTTTTTAATGAATTTGTTGGCCATGTTTTACTGTAGCATTATGTCATTATTCTCAATTAAATGTCTATCATCAAATTAGCTATCAAAACAGAGTGTTCCCAAAGTTCTCATGTATACATATTACATGTAGGACACTTTGGTACTGTATTAAGATACTGCTGCATGGAGTCCATTGTAGTCAATGATGAATGTTTTATTATTTACGTTACCCAACAACAAATTTCAAACAAACAGGTGCAAATTATATTACAGTGAAATGAAATATTGATCCGGCCTTCCCCTGTTCTTGAAAGTTGTTTTGATATTACCAGACAGAAAGGAAATTTATACACACACACAAAAACAAACAAACAGAACCCCGCACCAACTGTTCAATTTCAAGCTTGAAACTGGTTCAGACGCAGAATGGCCTAACCTTGTTGGTTTCAGAAAATCTATTGACTATATGAAAAATAACATACTTATGAACATGTTCATGAATATGTTGCATTTTTTATGCCTATGTTGTAGGTGATAGTCTCATTGGTGGATAGAATTGAAAGATGTGCACTGAGTGTTTAGCTTCCATACTTAGAGGGAGTTTATACTTTTGGTAAATGTCCAAGACCAGTATACTCACTTGGTGTATCCCAACATATACATGGAACAACAAACCTGTGATTAAGCTCAATCGGTCATTGCAATCACCAGAAAAAAGTGGGGATAAACCTTAAGTGTTTTCACTGTTTTCAAACACCATTTTTTGGTTCATGAGATCAAAACTAATTGTTTTACTCAAATTTTCAAAAACCATGGCATTTAAAGCAAAACTATTTCAAAGGGAGTTTCCCATTATAGGCCTACCATGTAAGTTATGTGTGAATCTGTGAACATTTACATTTTTATTTTTACCAATGTTACAAACACCCTTTAATGTGAAGTTTAAACGGGAAAGCAATTTTCATGTTTTGAACGTGATGATTATAACAAGTAAATAAAAGAACAAATACATAAAACAGTATGGACACTTGATTATCAAAAAGGGAAAAACAAAAGCTGTAGGCCTAATTGATTCATCTCTATGTTCCCATACCTGAATGAGCTGTTACTTAATAATTTCCAATAATTCACTAAATAAGGTTACAATGGACTCTGGAGTAAATAAAGCCATGGGTTCACTTTCTGTCTTTCTCCAGTATTTTTTCTGATGCTCTAGAAGAACAAGAATGGCAAGTCCATGTAGGGTTTTTGTTGTTGTTTTCGTCCATTGTTTGATTGGATTTTGAGAGAACCTTAAGAGCAACGATGCAATTTCAGTATAACCTGCATGTTCATTCACATGTTGAAACACTTTTGGGTGGTATCAGGGACATGTACTTAACAAAAAAATACAACCATTTGAAAAACTGATAATGTTATAGTGGTAAAGAGGTACACTTTATTTTGTTTCCTACAAGCATCATACATGTAGAAATATCCCAAGGATAACCCGAGTGGCATTTCACTATAAGAGAAACCTAAAGCACAGATCTTGAGGGAATACTACCCGCGCGGACAGGTTGAATTCTTCAGACAAGGGTCCGATCTATCTAATTGCGTCACATCTTCCAGGTAGTGTCTGCCCTCATCACAAATTCATGTCTTGCTGCCGGCGGATCCCGCTTTTGCCACCGATCTGCTGGAACCCTCCAATGTCACCACGAAATGATCAGAAATAACAGCATTGATCCACAAGGGTTCGCCCTGATGGAATTGCGGCTTCCTCCGGGCAGGTGGGAGACGGTGGCCGCAGATTAGACTGAGAGTGGAGAAAAAGAAAGATAGAGAAAGACAAAAAAAAGGTGTAATGGGATGTAGAGGATTTCAACTTGTCCTTGGATTGGTCGGTTCCTTCAAAGGCAGCTTGGTGTGAATCATTCTTGGACGGATTTGTGATCTTCCTGCGAGTTTTCCCTTGATATCGATGCTGCAGGTTTGATCACATTCGTTGTTGTTTAACTTGTGTGTTTCTGAAGCGGGGATTTTGAGGGATAGCAGTCTTTAGCAAAAACACCTTGCAACACATGACTCATGACATCCCACGTTCTCAACCGAAACTGACTCCTGTTTGTTCGCCTGTTAATAGCCCTTACGTAATTGGCGACCCATGTTAAAAGTCTCCTACACAGATTTGTATCCTTTCACACTACAACCATCTAACCTAGAGAAAAGTTAACCCATTCTTCCATACTAACGGTGAATTAAACCATAGAGCAAGGAAACCTAGTCCTGGGAATGGTTAAATTTTACCCGGGTTAAGCCAGTTTCGGGTATGTTAAATCAGAGAATTTTTTGCCCTGAAAGTGTAGTGTGGACACTTCACTTAATCCGGAGAATCTCAGTGGTAATTTTTTCCTTAACAAAGAAATTCTCCTGATTAAAGTGTAGTGTGAAAGGGGCTAAAGTTGCCATCTCCAACATCACTTAACATGTGGACCCAGAAATGTTCACTCAGATGTTTACTTGCATCACAAACGTGTGTGTGTGTGTGTTCCTTCCTATTTGCTTGCTTACAATATCGCATACTTGTCATTCAACACTTTCTGTAGACTGCTGCTAATCTTGTTAGTCTCCAACTCATTATATTTTAACCACAATCCAAGGAGAAGTAATAGGTGTTTTCAGTTGACATTTGTGACACAAACACCACCACAAAGGCCATGTTTGCTGAAAACCTATCAAAAAGTCTCCTTTCTGATTCAGAATTAAGGAAACGAAGAGAGCAGAATGAAGGAGCATTGCACTGGGCAAACAATTGGCTGAGGCTGATTGCACAATTTTTAGCCGTTTATTTGTTGTTTTTTAACAACAATCAAACGGCTATTAAATAGATCCTGTTGAATGTTGAGCCTTACAGCTGGCACAACCAGTAACCTGTGTCAACACCTTTCCAATCTAGAAAGGGGCTACTGCTGCACACAATGTGCTTTATGTGCAGAGCAAATTGAGCAAAAATGTCTGCAAGCGCGCTAACCGGGGGAGCTCCATTCACGCAGAAAATAACAGGCCAGATCAGGGTAAATATTGATAGACCAACTTCCTGTTACATTATTCTGCTGGGGTGGACTGTTTCCAGACTACTACTGTGGGGCCTGTGTGCATAACCTCTGCGGCAAGAAAAACAGACTTCTGATTTTTAGGGGCAGCAGAAAGTGTTTACGTTTGTTTCATTGCTACTGAAAAGAGGCAAGTTTCTTAAAAAGGGGGTGTTGACACGATGTGGTAACTTTATATACCTATTATGAAATTTGGGAAACTACATGTGGCCTCCATGCTCTTAGTGTAATTCCAGGCCTGGTTTGGTGAATTTATTTCTCTAGATGGTACAATGAAATATCCACATACAATGTGCACACATACATACGTAATAGACAATAATAAAATAGCCATGTTAGTCTGGTAGATATAACAATAAAGTTAGTTGTAGCACTTAATGACTTACTTATTACATAAAAACTGCATGAGCTTTCGTACCAACAAACTACTTCATCAGATCATATGATGAGATGCAATGATGTCTCTTCATTGCATCTGATGAAGTAGTTGTTGGTTTGTTGCAATGAAAGCGCATGCACCTTTTTATTTAATTAGTTAGTCATTAAGTGCTACCACTATCTTCATTGTTATACATATACACATGTCACTTTTTATCACTCAGCAATAACCACATATTGACAGATTTGTTTCATGTACCAACTTGCATCATTGTACCTGTAATAGCACGTAAACATTTTTCTCCCCTCATCAAGTGCATTTTAATCAATTGACTTCAGAGGACTTTTAATTAAAGAAGCTGCCAGTCTTCCACAAAATTGTTTTGTTATCAATTGATAATGATTCACCCGCATGGCACTTCAGGCAACCCCAGCTGCCATGTCCCTATTCACCATTTATAGTAAGAGTAGTTTCAAAAGTATTTCAAACTTGTGGATTGTCGAAGCAAAGCCACAGAGTGCTTTAATAGTCTGTACTTAAACAGCAGCACAGCTAAAAGAACAGGAAAAGCCAAAATTCCCCAGTGGACACATTTACTTGCTCTTCCTTGATGATGATCATGCATACGTAAAAGGTCTGAACTGCCAAATGCTTCCGCAATTCCCAGTTTAATATTAATAACAAAAGTACAGTATATGAACTCAGGAAGCGCACTTTTTTAACATGTATTTCTCAAGGTGCTACAGAAAAAGATTCTGCACAATATCAAAGCTCTCTGGAGAAACTTTTCACTCAATAAGATATATGTCAATAACTTGCAATAAACAGAGGTTTCCTAATCTGAGTTTGAAATTTGTCGAGAGAGTGAATGCTTCAAATGTTACTGGGAAGATTATTCCACAAGAGCAATGTGAGGGAAGGCACAATCACCATAGTGCGTAGTAAGAGATTTAGGGACTACGAGCTGAGCTGAGGCAGCAACCCCATAGATTATTTGCACATTTTTTTTATATTATAGACTCAATGCTTTGGTAAAGTTAGCAAAGCCTTGGACAAAAGGGAAGACCACTGGACCATTTCCAAGAGGAATTTGATCCTTTCTCAAATGCTCCTCGCTGAAGGGGGGTAGAAAGGGGAGAAAAGAATCGCAGCAGATAATCGGCTCAAGGAAAGTGACCACAACCCAAACACTGCCTTTCTTTGGGGAGAAAAGTCTTTTGAAGGGGGACTCCTGGAGTAATTATCCGTGGGAAACTATTCAGTGGAGGATTGGTCAATGAAGGACAATCATTGGTCTTTGATGAAGAGACATTCCTGGGGGTTTGATGTGAATGTTTGCAGGTTTTTTATTTCCCTTTTTCTTTGGGGGGGGGGGGGGGATGTAACCTGAACATTTTGGCTAAATTGTAAAGCTTGGTATGGGACTTGTTGTGATTCAGGTTGGGTAATAACTTGATTGACTGAATTGTCATATTTGTGTAATGGGGAAAGCGGGGTGCCTTTGAATACCACAATGCTGTTGGCGCCACATTGTAAAATAACTGTATGGGTGTGCACGCATTTGTGAGCGTGATAGTACATTTTAAAGATCCCACAAGTTGACCTTAATGTACGTGCTGAAACTACATTGTATAAAAGGAATGGAAGTCCTTTCCCACATCTGTCACAAGAAACCTGTTACAGAGTGGATTAATTAACTCTTAACAGATAAGCACTTTGGTTAATTGGATTTGATTCATTAAAAGATAATTGGTCGGTGGATAAGGAGATTGACATTAACATGTGCTGGCCGATTAGTAAACTTTGATGGACTTGTGCATGTACATCCATTGATAAAGGAACAGGAGTTTTAACTTCCCAATCTACAATATACAATATACGATTGACCAATTAAAATTCCAGATGCCAGCAAAGGACAGCTGAATGAAGAAATAAGAAGTGACCACAAGCTTGTCCCATGAATTGTTTTGACCAGTTTGTCATTTTGAATTATAATTAGCACCTGCAATGCGGTCTCTCTGTTACAAATCCTCACATTCAAAACAAGAGTATGAAATTCCATACATCTCGGTGTGTTATTTTTTTGCTTTCCCCTTTTTTTTTTTCCAAATCAAAAGGGAATTAAGACGATTCCCGTTGGCCCGAGAAAATTTCTGATTGATGATCCTCTGTAATCTGAGGACGGTGTAAATATCTTGATTTATGCCATTATTGTGAGAGTTTCAACACCCAAGGAAATTCTACAGATTGATCTCTGCCATAAGCTTCAGCATACCATAAAAAACAAATGACTTTCTGGAGTCCTGTACATCAACACTTTTCTAATTACCTTTGCTCTTTCTCTTCTCCCTTTTTTTCCTTCCATGTTGCCCCTCTCGGTTGGCGTGGTTATTACTCGACCGATCTGCACTATCGCCGTCGTTGCTACGTTATATCTGATGTGCCTTACAGGTGTGGAGACCTGACAGATGTAAGTAAACTCTCACACATCTTTCGTGTTTCACCTTATTACTTTATTACAGGTAATTGAGGCGGGCCGTAATTCTTGTAAATTGCTCCCCGGATTCGCAACATACTCCCCGAGGCTTTCTCTTTTTCGATAGTCGTTGAGTTGTTGAGAGTAGTTCGGAGAGCTCTTAGTTAAGTTTCATCTGGAGGTGGCTGGTTTAGTATCCAGATAGCTTTAAATGTCAAGTTGAACTGCACTTGTTGTGTGTGAAGTTAAAAGACAAAAACCAAAGTCAAACCCCTCCCCTCCCCCCCCAAGGAATAATCGCTATTTTTCAAGTTATTGATGGCAATTCAAAGGTTCAGACTGAGTGTTTTTTGCATCGGTACACAACTTGAGAAGTTATGGAATAGAGAGGCAAGTTCATCATGTACATAATAGACAACATAGGTTTTTCTATCACCATTTACTCTTTAGATGTTTATGTCACCCTGTTGTATTTGTCTCTCAACACTGTGTTATTGAAGGTTTTTTTTAAAGAAAACCACAACCCACAAAAAATCATCTTAGTTACCATGCCCCCCCCCCCCCAACCTAAGACCACAAGTCAAATATAAAATTGGCAATTTAAAAGTAAACTGCCAACATGCGGTGAGATTTTCCTTTGAACTCCCTCAGTTCTTCTAAATTAGTTATAAATAAGCCTGGTTTAATCGGATCTGCTAACACGTAGTCTGTAAATTGGGCAGATTTAATTGGACGCCGCCAGTGGTAGGGAGAAGGGTTGATCAACTGTGTTTTTACAGAAGTGACTTATACACAGGTTAAAAGCCTCTTGGAAAATCTTATTTCTTAGAGGCCAGGAAAGCTCTCACAAGATTTTCACTTCAAAACTTCTGATTTAATTGCCTAATTTGTAACTTTGTTTCTAAAAATGATCACCATGTATTTGTGTTTGCCAAATAAGTAAAAAATGGAAAATGTTGACCCGCTTTAAATGTATGTGACCTGGGGTATAATTACAGGCGAGGAAACGGCTTTTACTTTCTGATTTGCGTGCAATTACTTTATTTCGTCACTGACAATCTGAAACATGGAGAGGAATAAAGGACATGTTTACTGAAGGTTGAGTCCTCTGTGAATGTCCAGGATTTACAATAGATACATTTTAAGGCAAAACAATATTTAAATCGTTTGGCGTTTCTCACCATTAGCTATGTATCGGGCCAACATTTTTGGGCCGCACCTTAACTTGAAAATCAATCTAAAATACACGTTTTATAAAAAGAAAGCTACAAGATACTTGATTTAAAGATAATGATAAATGTTCCATATTAGTGTTGTATGCACTGGTTGGTATACAAGGAAAATAATAAAGATGTAATTACCTGAACATGGAGAGGAATAAAGGACATGTTTACTGAAGGTTGAGTCCTCTGAATGTACGGTACGTGGCTGTGAGGGCGCTACGATTTGGTTGTTAAATTAGCATTACAAAGAAAGTGGTAAGTAACAATGGTGGTCAGCGGATGGGTGTTGGGAGTCGAACTATTAACGAAAAATAAGTAAGGGGGGGTGTTCTGATCCGTCACATGTATAATACCTCAAAGGTTCTGCTTTGCAACTAGAAATTAAGCTGAAACATGTTTAATCTGCTCTATGAAATTAAATTCCATCATAATTTTTTCAGTTTCTAATGCTTCTTGTTCATACGTTGAGTTGAGCTGATTTTAATAGAGCCAAACTCATACAAAAGATTGTAGGGCCTCAACAAAACTTGTTTTTTTGTTAAAACCGTAAACAGGAAAATAGTCACAGACATCACTAACTGTTTACTTGAAACAAAAATTGGAGAAGAAAGCTTCAAAGAGTTGATTGGATAGGTTTTCCCCAAAAAGGCTTTGATTAATAAATATTAATAATGCAATTTTTTATATCGTGCATGTGAGCTTTGCAAGTTTGGAAGAATACATGTAGCCATTCGGAAGAAGAATCATTTTAAAAAGGTAGAACAAAAACAACAGAACACCTTACTATACTAAAACAATTAACTAGTAAAGTAAAAACAGCAATAACATTACCAAACAAGAACTCAACGAAAGTTACTATTTAAAAACTCTATGAAGATTAAATATTAGCATATCAAATCTGATAACTAAACAACAAGCCATTGCCCAAGTGATGAATAAACCATACCACAATAGAAACACAAACAAAGGTACACAAACCATGCCAACAATAATATTTACAATCAAAACAGTTCCCTGAATTGTTTGTATCCGAAACCAATGATGTTCACTCCCTTTAAATCCATCTCCAACAAGTCAGCAACCTCACTGACAGGGGGTAAACAAATTTCAAGTTTTTCTTCACACCTCATCACGAGTGTAAGAGAAAAACATGGGTCGAGAGAGAAAGAGATGGGGAGCCAGCATCTTGCATTCTCCTCTCGTCCCTCATCTCTCCAACTCTTTGACATTTTCAAAAGTGGAGGTAACATTCCCCACAGTGTCGTCATAGGATACCCTTGGTACTCTCGAGTCGGAAGGGTTTAGCACCTGGGAGGACCAGGCTCCGTGCTGCCGAGCGGGGAATACAGGATGGGCGGGAAGCCGCTTTGTCGACCTTGGATGGGTCAACAGCAAAACAGGAAACCACCGGGAAGAAAATCAATGGGGCAATGAAAGTAGGACATCGTATGAACAAGGTTTGCTGGGGGAGGAAGGGGGGAGTTTGTGGAGGGTGATTTGATGGACTGGTACTACTTACTCATGCGCTTGTTGCTCTGAATAATTTGTAGACTTGGAGATAAAATAGTTGTATCTTCTTCAAAGTTGTTGGCAGACTTGTAATATTGAAAACATTCTAATATAATAATGTCTAGTTTCACCTCAATAACGTTTTTATAGAACTTGAGTAACCTGATATTTTGCTGTTTAAATTTAAAACATTCACACATACACAAAATAAAAAATAGTTTGAATTGTGTGTTACAAGTTAGAAGGTACATGTACAATAATGGAGTACTTCAGACCATCCTATTGTCAGCAGTCAAAATTTAAATTGTAATAGTTTCTTTCTATTATTGACATTATGCAAAGCATCAAACATCACTTATAAAGTGTTTTTAAAAAAATGGAAGTGGCACAAACTTTAATGCCTTACGATGCATCGTCATCATCATCAGCCCATGCCATCCCACTACTGGACGAAGGCCTCTCCCAAACTGTGCCAAGTATTTCTGTTCTTGGTATTTCTTTGCCAGGCTGTTGATCCCATGTGGCTGGCTATCAGGTCGCTCCATCTTGCTTAATGTCTGCCATGTTTTCTTTTCCTGGAGAGGGGTTGCCTTTCTGCTGTGATTTTGCTCCATCTTTCATCTTTTGTTCTGCTTGGGTGGGCAGCCCATCTCCATTTTATTCTTTTTGCTGTTACTGATACATCATTGATTTTCGTTTGACATGGATCTAAGTATTTGTTTTTTTGTTCTTTTCAAAGCATTATCTGTCCCATGTTTTTTGGTCTGTTTTTCCCCCTTTCTGTTTCCTTATTCAAAGACCATATTTTGCTTCCATGCGTCTATGGCAAAACATACTGGTAAAAAGTTTCTTTTTTAGACAGTTTGGTATCGTCTCCTTTGTCAGAATATCTTTATGTATTCTGATAGCAGCTCATCCTGCTTTTATTCTCCTTCTGATATCTTGAGTCTGGTTTCCATCTGGCCAAAGATACTTACACTTACATGTGTGTAGCAAGCTGTAATTGCTTCAGAGGTATATTTGAATTAGAAGACAGATGACCAGAAGTTGGTGTCATTTTTTTTGCGAAGCAAACATTAAGTTATACTGGTTTGGGGTCCAGAGCCCCCCTAGATCCCCAGAGGTTTAAGGGATATTCCTATAATTTGTTTATGTCTGCAATAAAAGCCCACACAGAAGTCAGTAAGTTGTCTGCCAAATTCGCCAGCTATCTGCTTCTTTTAAAACCCATAATACTGTGATTGTTGTCCCCATGACACGCTTTGAAAATGGCTCTGCTTGAAGTGATAATTAGGATGCCAGGTTTGTTTACTTTATTTGAAGTATACAACAACAACAAATAATCTTTTACTAATTCCATCAAAGTGGGACAAATCCAAATAAAACATCTCCCGAGGGCCTAATTTGGTGTGTGGATTAAAAAGTGTACAGCGATGAATTGTAACTTCAGGGCTTCCTCGAACCATGGAGATGGAATTATAAATTTTACATTCATGCTTGAACAAAGAAGTAAATACAACCTTGGCAACCTGCTTGTAGGACATCAGTTATCCCCACATTCCACAGTATGATTTGATTATATTGAAACAGTATAAAACCCATCACTGTCACATTACTGCACACCTCTTGCCACATTACCCTGCTATTTGTTGATACTCCTCCTCTCCACTATTTTCCCAACATTGCAAAACAGTCCCTGGCAAATTGAAGGTCTTCTTGTTTTAACGGCTTCCTTGGCTTGTGGGCAAGGGGGTCACGGTCAAGCAGCCAGTAAAGGTAGTCTGTCCCCCCCCCCCACCCGCATCCAACCACCTGGCACCTGTGATAACAGCAAAGAGGGTTCCTCTACATAGGAAGGATCGCCAGGTATGTGGATCATGCAGCTAGAGTTACCAGCTTGTCTCCCTCAACTGTCAAATCATATTGGAATTAGCGCTCAATTGAGGATACAATTAAGCCTGGATTCAGACGCTTGAATGGCCCAGCAGTATTTGGGTTTGCCTGCTGCTGCCTGCCTGCCGCTCTACCTTTAGTTTCTCAATGTTAATTTTACAGGAGGAGGAGGAGGAGGAAGAAGCAGCAGAAAAAAGGGGGGAAAATATGACAACGGTAAACTTATTAGAGGAGGATCTCTTCAGACAGGTTCTGCCCACTCAGAGAGGCAGACCTTGGTGTTGTATTTCTGGTGTGGCTTTCAGTGCTCCTCGGTTTTCACAGCTTTCCCAGTGAGGCTTGTCGGATTACAAAATTGAAGGCATTTACACTCGAGTTTGGTGTAAATTTGCATTACTGACTGACACCTTAGCTATAGATGTGGGGGATGGGAGGGAAAATAAAAAGGCTTTGGGATTTTTTTATTTAAGTCGTAACTTCTAGTTATCACCTTTCTAAACTGTATAGTTATCACCTTTCTAAACTGTAGTTCTTGCCTTGAAGGAGTGGATACAGAAAAGCAGTCGCGAGTTAAAGGCTGACGTCTTCCATTTCACCTTTCTGCCTGGAACCAATCCATCTTTTTTGATGAGAATATATGTATTATAAAAAGAAAAGTCACAAACCATACATCAGTTGAAATCTGGAGCGATAATAAATGGCTTTTTAATATTTCTGTCAGTTTGGCCTCGATTCTGAAGGGAACAATATGTTTTCATTGTAAATATAGTTATATGCAAATATAGCTATAACAGACATGTTTCTGTGAGGGTTTGTGTCATTTCTAGCACTCTAAATTGAGGAAAAGGCAATCTGAATCATCGGGCCGTCGGAAGGAATTATGAAATGCAACTTTGCTCCTCCAAGTGGGAATTACACCCCTAAATCTTGTGTCTGGTTTTCCATTTCCTTTTAATGCCCGCCGACAAAAGCAGCACAATGGTCATGGTGAATTATTCACCAATGCTAAGGCGAGGAGCTTGACGTTCTCAAGAGGAGAGAGGGTGAAAAGACAAAAAAACAAAGAAGAAATAAAAAAATGCCTGGTAGCTATCCTCCTCAGTCTTCATCAGTGAGTCCATCTGTGGGATTTGAGGCATTGGCAGCGGCAGTTGTTTTGTCCCCCATCAACAATGAAAGCTTCCTTTTGAAATCCACGGCACCCAAAAGAAAATATATAAATAAAAAATAACCACCAAAGAACACTTCCCCCTGTGGAATTGACGCAGGCTTAATGCCTTGTCCAAGTTTTTTGAAGATCTTATACATATTTTAAATTGCCGAGATGGGTCGCTGTCAGTTTCTGTTTTGAGCGCAAGTCATTAGCATTCGTGACTACTTATTCGTGACTAGGAGCCTGTGGATTTCCCACACAGCTGCAGCAGCAATTGAGGAATTTCATTCTCTTACATGAGCTTTCACTTCACAGTCCCTAATTTACAGGACCGGATGCGAAAATCATTTAAGGTTTTCATAAATTCATCTTGTAGTGATTCTGAGTGACATTATCTCACCCAGCACTGACAAACATTCAGGGAATTTTGTTTTTCTTTTGTCTTCTTCTTCCGCACCAGTAACATGGTATGCTCAAAATAATCATACTTGGTAGAAAGCCCTAAAAGTAAAATATTCTGTTTCTGATACCCAAGACTTTTTATTCAGCATAAAAAGAAAGAAAAGAAAAAAAACATTCAGGTCCTACTGACCCTATTTTTACATGGCATGTTACCGGAAACAGAATTTTTTGTATGGCCTCAAGCATCTTAAAAATTTTACTTCCTCCAGGAACTGTGGATCACCTTAGTCTACATCATTTAAGAATGAGATTGAAGCAAAATTTGTGCTGTTAGTCTTAGTAGCTCAGAGTCACTCTATTAGTCTCAAAGAAATCTTGGATCCCTCTCGGCAAAATTTGGATATTTCAACAAAAACTGTGTCTTTAAACAAATTTATTTTCTGTTATAGTGGTTGACTGGTCAATGTAGATCATTGGGGTTTTCAATCAATTGTTTGGAAAAAGACTTTTCTGTAAAGCCATTGTCTCAAAATACGTTTCTCGCACACAAAGACACTTTACAAACATTCCGAGGAGCATACATGTACATGGGTACAAGTAATGATACGCAGGGTTGATTTCTTGTGAAGATTCGTTTATTTTTTATTTTTATGATTACTTTTTTTTGGAGTGGAGGGGATGGGGAACTGAAATCAAGGTTGGGGTTGATTTTGGGGTTACGTTTCCTCGCCTTCCACCTCTAGGGCTCTGGTTCAAATCCCACCTAGGGCACAATGTGATTTGGGTTTTCAGTCCCTACCTGATTGCCTTGATTTTCCCCTGGAATAATTCTCAGGGGTTTCCCTCCCCACATCTAAAATTGAAACATCCTTCCATGACTTCTCCCCATGGGGTTCTCGGCTAATGCAGTGATTGAGTTCGCTTTCCTGAGAATCTTTGGTTTCACAACCAGAATTGATAAATAACAAAAGAAAAAAAAAATCAATATCAAAGACCCCCCCCATCTTAAATTGTAGTTCTGTCATTTGCCATTCTCGCTCTCGAACCCCCTCCCCCAACCCAAATTACTGTCAGTGCTAGTTGGTTTTTGTGGGGCTGTGTATTTATTGACTGGAGCGCAAACATCATTTTGCACTGAAAACACAGCTTTTCTTTGATTGTATTTGACCGCCACCACGCTAAATTCCCTTTCCGTCATCTCCCGCTGACTAATACCGTTCAAAGCCCATCAATATGCAGGAGACAATTACCGTCCGATTTGGCTCCAATCATTGGGGGTCTAATTTTCCACAAAATATCAGTTGATTGAAGCTCACGCTGGCTCCTGAAATCCGCACCGACGTCGTCCACCGCCGTGGCCCCAAACCGGAGCAACAAGCTTCTGTCAATATTAATGCATCATTCTTGCTTTTCTGGCTGATGAGATTTATGCTGGGCTTTTAGTGACTCACCCCAGCGTCTTTCACCTGTCTGTTAAAAAGAAACCCTCATGCGGATAGATTAAGATTAGACCCCTACCTTGATGAGCACGTTATACACTGGTAATGGAGATATGAACTTTTCGGCCAAGGCCTGTGAGTGGGAACCATTATTACTCACCACCACCGTGGTTTCTTTATTTTGCACAATTCGTTTTACCAATGCATTTCCGCAGCGCCTGTCGTATTTGTATATTGCATTAGGGTGGGCTTTGCAGTGTGATCGACCTTGGCACAACGGTGTACTGCAGTGTAATTCTTGTGCTTGCCTGAACATCTTATTGTGAATTATGACAAATCTGAAGATTGATACTGGTCCAGTACATGTCCAGTGTATTTTGTGCCTTTTTCATCCACAGCTACATTGTGCGCTAAAAAGTGCAGCCAGTGCTTGAACAACTTTTTTGCACCCTTCATTACAAATGGATGTCCGGAGACTGTCATATCATTGTTTCATTTATGAGAGTCAACGATGGAATTTAAAGGATTAATCTTCCTTTCAGTCTGCCTTGGTGCCCCTTGAAATTTGCCAGTCCAGTACAAATTTGTGTTTTCCTCATAAATGTGCCCAATGTATTATCAGGTCTGGTATTGCACCCTACATGTAGATATGGTGTTCTATACACATATTTTGGGGTAGTTTGTACTGCAGACGTTTGCTTGATGTGCATTTTAAGAATGCAGAATCCTGACCAATTTAACCAAATTAATACATGCATTACAAAAGAGTCTTTTTATGCTTTACTCCCAAAATGGCGCATTGGTTGCAAGTCTGGAACTACGAGGGGGCCATAGAGGCCATGACCTCTGTTGCCCTAGTTTTGTCCCTTCAAAAGTTTCCCATAGACTTTCAGATTTTCCAATGGAAGTGCCCTTTACAAAATGAAACTGGCTCTGCCCTCTCTAAGATGAAATTCCAGGCAATCGATGATGGCATTACTTGGACATAGACTTCCTATAGTAACTCTGAATTTTACAGTTAGTTTCAGTTTGTATTCAGTTCGGCAAGTTTCTTTGCATACCAACAATATTGTCTCAATACTCGGATGATTGACTGGACTTAAGAGAAATATGAAGACACCATTAATAGGCCTTAAGCCAAACGTCCTATGATGAGTTTTCAACGCCAGGTATCAACGCCAGGTAATCACTGGACCTTGTGACCTGACTCTAGTAATTTAAGCATTAGGCTAGTTACATCACAACCAAAAAGCATTTTCTTTACATTTTTTTCGTTTTCCTGTCCTTAAAAAAAAATAATAATAATAGCGCCCTGGTGGTGGATTTGTGTTCTTTACAAAACTATGTTGTTAGTATTATCATTACTATGTTCAAACAGCCTTCAACTTCATTGCACCTTTATTATGGAATGACTTGCCTCTTCATATTCGCCAAGCTGGCTCTCTTCAGATTTTCAATGGACTTTTAAAAACTCATTTGCTTGAATCTATTGTTGTTTTATAAGTTGCTTTTTAAAATGAATTCATTCAATTGTTTTTGTTTTGTGTTGCGCATAGAGGCTTCTGCATTATGCGCTATATAAATTTCTCGTATTGTTATTATTATTATTATCTGTGATTGTTGCACATGACTACATGTAGACCGCAAACTCGAGTTGTAAGTGGGACCCAACTTCATTTCCGACCTCCTTAACTCATCTCAGCTCATTGGAGTTGACTTCAACGACTTGGAAGCTGACATCAATCACAGTATTCTAGTTCACTAAGGGACCTGTGCCTCAGTGTTATGTCCTTGGCATTTGAAATGTGGTAATTGGGACGCGGTGTGCTCCTGCTTGGTGCGTTTACAGTATGCCTCAATCAATTCTAGGTTTTTTTTTGTCGGAGCTCCCGGCTAGAAGAGGTTTCCATGAACAAATTACGTTTCAGTAAATTATGGTTGTAAATGATCTGGGCCCCGATTCCTTTGAGCTATGTAACAAATTCTCTGATACATGCATGTCCAGCATGTGGTTAATTTGTCAAATGGATTTTTTGAAACAATAATTTGTAGTTACAATCGTTATTAGACCATGTGCAGTCCAGCATTTAATACTTGTGCTTGTTTTTGTAAATAATAAGGCCTAAGCCCACACAAAAGTCAAAGGCTATACAATCCTTGGAACTAATGGTTTTAATGCATCACTGTGTTTTTTGTGCATCGAGCAGAAACAAGGCAACACAAGTAATTTCTGTCCCCAACGGTGCACAGCTGTTTTTAAGACAGCGAAATATACGAACGACTTAAAATTTTGATTGAAGTAGGAGGTTTGATTTCCCCTCCCCCCCTCTCCTTGATTGCGATTTCGCTGCAGTTCCTTGCGTAAAGAGATTATTCATCTCCTACAGGTATACACAAACCATTGCAACTGTACACAATCTTTATGACCTCAAGCACGAAAAAAATGTGCATTGCTGCATGATGACAAATGAAGAAACCTTTTCAGTGTGTATTGCGGAAGTAGAATCCTTGATGAAAAAAAAAAGCAAGAAAGAAAGTAGAAACCGGACTGTATGCAGATCTTTGACGTGCAGTGGCAATCTTTCTCAAACTCCTTGTGTACATTTGAATTCTTGCAATGATGGAAAAAACCAGGGCCCAATTTTGTAGAGCTGCTATAAGCAGTGAATATTGTTAACATTTTTCTGCTAAGCAAAACTAAGCAGGCTAATAGTCACATTACCAGTTACCTGTAAAATGGGATTTTATCTGGTAACCTTCTTCTGGTAAGCATGATTTTGTTGTGCCTAGCATTGTTTTTATGCATGGTCAGAAATTGGGCCCTGAGCCCGTTCGCATAAATCTTGCTTAGCAGTTTAAGTTGCTGAGCTAGAATAAGCAGGGTACCATTCACAAGCAATGTACAATGACATTTTGGAAGTCAATCCACTTTTGCTTAGCAATATGTATCTGTGCTAAGCATTTTTGTGTGCCTTCATTAAGCTGTTTATCTTTAAGCAAATTTACATACTTTAGCCATGTAGGAAGGAACATCCATGCTCATTTCTCAGAGAAATGTGCATTTTATGTTAATGCACTTGTAATGTAGATTGTACATGTATTTCATAAATGATCCAGAAGATTTGACAGCCCTTCCACATACCATGGATTTGGCATTGTGTTATTCATCTCCTCACAAGCATTTTCAGTAGGGCCCATTTTCATAAAGCTGTTAGCTGGTAAGCAAATTTGTGTATTTGTCTATCAGCCTGTAAGCAAAGGTGTACAATGTATTTCATAAGCCAAACGATATGACTTTGCAGGTGCGGTTCAATTTGCGTTGTAGCGTCACTTAACTGCCGTCACTGGCAAGCTAGCGTCCATTTTGCTGTGCTTATTGTCACCAGTGTTTATTAAATAGAAACTGTGCAAGGGTCCCTCTGTAAGCTTAAAATCCCGGCTTACAGGCTTTATCGAATCGGCCTCAGAATAGCTTGCTTTTTTTTTATAGGGAATGCAGCAAATATGAAAAGGACTTTCTGTTGAGGGGTGCTCCTTTAGCAGAAATTCTCTGAATATGAGTTGCATTGACTGAAATACTTTGGGAGGAAATTGAGATGGCCTTATCCAGGTAAACTGTCTTAAGTAGAGGAAGACTGGCTGATGAGAACATAAATCCTGCCATGGTAATTGCACTTTTTTGCGGTTGGCTATTTGACCCGACTAATGATTAAACAGAAATTGAAAGAAACAATTTAATGTGGCAGGAGAGAACGTTAGTTGAATTGATCGTTTCCCTAATGGGGGCTCGCTGCAATGACATTTAAACTGAAATGCCAAGGTATTTACACTTTGTCACGGTCTGGCTTTTCTTGATTCTGATTATCTGGGCACACAAATTAGCTTGTCCCATGAGCGAGTGATATTTGATTTACACTTGAGTTTTTCCTCTCCCTCCCACTCCACTGGACTGGCTATTCTTAGAAAAATATCGTTGCGAAGGTGTTGAGTGACCCACAGGGACTGCCTAGGCCCCCTTGTCCCTCCTTCCCCCAACTAAACTCCTGTCTTTAAAGATCTCCAAAAGAAGCAATTAAGCATACACCTTTTTTTTTGAAGGACTTGTTTGCCCAGCACCTCTGGGCCACCTCAGACCGGATTTAAAGAGCTCCCAGTTTTTCAGGGGGGGGGGATGTTGTTGACTTACCAGACTGTGGCTGTTGTGTTGCTCATTTGATGGGCAGGCAGGGATGCTTTTCAGGTTTAATCTGAACGTATTGATAGAATTTAGCTGAGTTTGGCCAGTTCTTTAGTAGAATATCATCATAGAGATTAAATCTATGGCGGCTATGGGATTCTATATAACTGGTCTCAGTAGTTCATCACTCAGTAAGGAGGCTGATTTAGTTCCTCTACCTGGTGAGAAACCATCTCCAACACAGGGTATAGAATCAATGCTGCTCATTACGTTCCGTATCGGAGTACCGTAGTGAACTTTTAAAGCTGGATTAATATGAGTTAAAGGCCCCTGAACATGTTTGGTAATTATCAAATATCAGTATTGTCACTCGGTGTATCCCAACATATGCACAAAATAACACACCTGTGAAAATTTGGGCTGAATCGGTCATCGGGCAAGAAAAAAAAGAAAGAAAAAACACCCTTGTTGCACAATTTTGTGTGCTTTCAGACGCTAATAAAAGGCTTCATGCATGAAGTCTTTTATTATTTTAGTGAGAAGTTACCT
>JAUELU010000041.1:5032740-5069942 GCA_032357145.1 Evasterias troschelii | reverse complement strand
CAGAGGGAGTCGTTTCTCACAATGTTTTATACTATCAACAGCTCTTCGTTGCTCATTACCAAGTAAGTTTTTATGCTCATATATATTTTGAGTAATTACCAATTGTGTACAGTGCCTTTAATACTTCTGTTTGCAAATAGTTCTGTGTAATATAATGAACACTAGGATGGCTGAAGATGAAGCGCTATTTTAGAATTGTATACTATGGGTTTACCTTTAAAAGTGTGCATTTCACTCTTTTTCAAATTTACATTTATTCCAAAATACTACCCCCTTCCCCACCTCTTTCATCTCTTAATAAAAGTCACAATAAAAATAAGTTTTTTCCTTATCCACCAGATCCCTTCCTACCGCCTCAATTGACCCCTATTAACCCCTGCCGAGCTGGCTTCAGTAACTACGGTGATGGGTGCTTTAAGGTGTTGCCCACACCTATGTCATTCAGTGATGCAAACACGGAGTGTAAGAAAGATGATGGGGTGTTCCTTGCCAGCATCATGGATCCGTACATGCAAGCCTATGTGGAGACACTGCTTCATGACAATGGTGGGACTCCAGTGTGGATTGGTATGGTGGACGATAAGGTAAATTTCGCTATGGTTTTTCTTTCCTGAAATAAGAATAAGATAGATGTTGTACTGATACTTTTGGTATAAATTGGGCCTTCAGGTTGTCTAAGTGGTTTCTTTCGTGCCTTTCACCTTTTTGACCCTGGTTTAAATCTCGGACAGGAGTATTTCATTTGGATTTGGTTTTAAGCCCCTACCTGATTGCGAGGGTTTACCCTATTAAAGTTTTTCCTCCCATTTCAAAACTTTGCTCAAAACTGACCAAAGTTTTGTTGATGCTTTTAGCAGTGAATGGTTTGGGCAATTTTTGTTTATATTGCAAAAGAATGCTTATATTTCAGTCAAAGTGATTGAAGGACCCTAACCTCTGACCTTGCCTGGGTTTCCACAAACATAATTAGCTTCATGTATGCCACAGTGTATGCTTGGATGATTGATTAAATCTCATTGTTGTACGGTTCCCTGCTTTAGGTTGAAGGCATGTATCAGTGGGTTGATGGCTGGCCAATATGGTTCGACCATTGGGGACTTAATGAGCCCAGCACAGGGGCTGGTGAGGGATGCGTTGCCATGGAGCCCAGCGGTAACTGGAACGATACCCGATGCAGTGATGTCTACTCGGGAGTCTGCAAGTATTCTCTTGGTAAGTTTGCTCGTTGGAACTGAGGAAGATATTCAAGATCTTATGCTCTTAATTATTGGGATATGGTAGCCCCTGAGACCATATCAACTGCAGTCAGCTTGCCTCAAATATCATGCCTAGAATATGAAGAAAAAAAAACACCCAGAAGATTCTATGCTCTGTAAAGTGTAGTTGCAGAATTCTGTTTTAAGCAGAGTCACAAATTTGGGACGTGGGGCTTCTTCTTGCGAATTAAACATAAACACAAAGATGGTCAGAAGTCAGGGTGAGTGTTGAGCAATGGAGTGGGCAATCATAGATGATATGGTCAGCTGTGTGCTGGATTTTCCACATACACATGTTGGCATTAAATCGCCCAACTCCAGTTCTCAGTCTGTTGAGCCTCAACCAATCCTGATGCAGAAGGTCAAAACCTGATGGGCAGCTTGGGACACGGTTGAATGTCACTCATGGGATCACTTCTTTGTTATCAAGTGAGCTTTTGTCTGTGTTATTTAGATTTTCGCTAGCAGGCTTTTTCCACCTGGTGCTGCATTTGACCTAATCCCACCTAGTTCATACTCTGCATGGATCATGTCCTAAATCACTCATTTTTTATGTTAACATATTTTACCAATTCTAGTAAACCATAACAAAATGCTGTTATATCAGGGCCCGTGGTATGATCCAATAAAACTAGGACCAAGATTGAAAAATAAAAAATAAAATAAGTTTTTGAAACCATTCTTTTCTCCCTACTCAGTACCATTGCCCACTGATCACCCAGATACACCCGGTACCTGTCCAGACAACTGGTACCCGTACGGCAGTCATTGTTACTATTTTCAACCTGAAGGCGAGGTCCTTGTCCAGTGGCCCATTGCTCAGTTTGATTGCGCCGGCATGGGTGGCCAGCTTGCTGACATTCACTCTGTCCAGGAAAACGAATTTGTTCGCACTGGGACCAAACGATCTGACTCTATGTGGATTGGACTTTATCGCTCAGACACAGGTAATTAAGTCAAACCAAATTATCTTTCATTTGTATCATCTCCAGGGCCCAATTTCATTGAGCTGCTGAAGCAGAACAACAAGGGAAACTGACTGGGTAAATTTTAAATAATCTTCGGTTGAACAAAGACAAATTTACTAGAGCGGGACATGAACCTCCAACCTTCGGATTTACCAACTGAGCTATCTAGACCTAATGTTGGTGGTTTCCCTATTTTTTAAGCACCTTTGTTCAGTGGTGCCAGTCAGAAGCTATTCAACCTGTAACTGTCATATAGCCAAGGATCACACCCAACTGTATGATATAATCTGGGAAGCGACAGCTGAGGGGTCACCTTCAGAATTCAACTTTGACTTGACAACTTTATTTTTTGTTTATTTTTCCACCACTGTTCATTTTATTTCAGAAATTCAAACTTTACTCAAATCCAAACTAAGGTAAATTTGTTTTATCCTTTGTTTTGTTATTTTAAACAAAAGGTGGTTTCACCTGGGAAGACAACTCTGGTGTGGACTACGTGAACTGGGCCGAGGGTGAACTCAGCCTCCAGTCAAACGGAGAACATGAAAACTGTGTAGAGTTATACCTGAACAATGGTCGCTGGAATGACATTGGCTGCAAACAGATTAAATCCTTCGTCTGCAAAATGCCAAAAAGTAAGTAGAGTCAGTTATATTATGCAAGTTAAAGGGTGTGTACAACATTGGTAATTGCTGAAGACCTGTATGTGTAATTGCTGTAGACTTGATGTGACTTAACATATATATAAAATAACAAATCTGTGAAAGTTTAAGCTCGATCGGTCTTCCAAGTCATGAGAAAACAGTGAAAAACCCCATTATAATTATGTTTGAACTTTTTTTAAAACATCAGATTTGATCATGCAGGATAAAAAGACTATTGTTTAACTCATTTCTTATAAACTATGGCATTTCAAGCAAAACTATTTCAAGTGCAGTTTTCCACCTTGACCATCTTTATACCATGTGGAAGTTATGTGAATATCTTTTGATATAGAACAAATATAAAATTCAGTCTTCTGCAGTGTTTTAGTATTTTCTTCAATTTAATTCAAAATTATATTCAAAGTTAAATTTGTGAACCACTCTCTCAAATGAGTTTGAGTATTAATGGCAGTTGCTGTGTTAAAGGAATTATACAGGATTGATAAGGAAAAACACATAATTTTCAAATTTTAGTCTGAAAGCTTACTGGTTATAAGTTCATAGTTAAAACCATTTTTCTGTGAAATATTTTTCTCTGAATTAAGAAAATTGTATCTGAAAACCTTTCAAAAAAATGCAACAGCTTATTTTGGTTGTAACAACCTTAACTAAGAACAATGTGTCTACATGCTGAAAATTGTGCATGGTTTTTCACTGTCTGCGGCTCTTTTCAATCCTCTATCAATCTTGTAATACATTTCTAAAGAGCAATTGGGTTATCTATAACTGGGTAGAAAGTCTGTTATGCATTTTTTTAACTAATACAAAATATCAAAAGGCATTTATACGGCACTAGCTGTACTAGGTATTACGGGCTTAAAATTAACGGTCTGCAAATATATGGGATTCGAAAACTTCAGGCGTGTTACCAAACTTTGCTAGTTAAAATTTATGCGTACACTTTTGGTCATTCCTTTATCAAAAAAATTGCCCCATAATGGACTCTTTCGTCAAAAACGGTGGTTTTTTCCTTAAGCTTTTATTATCAGTTCAATGCATTGACTTATAAATGTACATGATGAAACAAACTGCTTTCCATAAATAATTCACCCCTGTTCAGATTAGCCTAATATTACCTCTGCTGCTGGGGGGTTAAATGGGTCGCGGTCAAGTGCCTGAAATTTTCATTTAATCGCTGACCTAAACGTTTTGCAGATAAATGTGCTTTGCATCTCATATGTATATATAAACAAGATGGTTCAGGAAATGAAAGTACTAGGCAAACCAATTTAGTTGGTGTAATTTAAATCAAGTAACTTCAAAACTAAAGATTGAACCCTACTGATTCACGCAGTGCATGATGTCATCCAAACCAGTTAGGACATACTTTGGCAATAATGGTTTTTGACTCTTAAATAGGGCACTTAGCAACATTATTATCCCTGTTCACTAGACATACTTAAACCTTTCCTCAAACTTCCTCAACTGCATGGAGAGCATAAAACCTCAAGCTGCTTATTGTATTGCTAGCGGATAAATCCGACATAGTACAACCTCAGCACTCTTAGATTCCCATTAATACACCTGGGTTAAGAGATGCAATTTATGGTTAACCCCCTTGCTGAAGGACATGAGTGCCATAACTGGGATTTGAAAGCACTCTCCAGAAAACAAGTCATCAATATAACGATTGAACAGAAATATTAAGAGATTGTTCTGAATATTTCAAACCTGTTAGACCCTATCTGTTTTTTTATTTTGTTTTTTTCATCTAAAAAATAGTTAGATATTTAAAAAAATAATTTATGTAAAGGCTATAATGGCGTTCCACTTTGAAAATTGTCTGTCTTGTTTTTGTTTTTATAGTACCTATCACCTCCACCCCTGGACAGATGAACGACACGCAGAAAACAGACTCCCCTGCTACGCTCCCTGGTGGAGTAACCAAATCTCCTCAAAGTAAGTTGGAACATAAACTGTTCACCAAGTGTGACGTAATTCTCCAATGATTCCAAGAAGCCCATATATGAAGTGCATTGAGCTAGTTTTTCTTTTAGTATTATAGAGGGGCTATAAGGTCAAATTCAGTTTTTGGAATCCACTCATTTTCCAAAAGAAAGGGTGTCCTGATGAAAAAAGGAAACACTTTAGAAGTCTTTAACCTCACATTAAACATTTTCTAAGATGCCACTGTGTTTGATACCCTTCAAGTGCAACTTGTGTCAAAATCCAAAACTGTTTGATAATGCCACATTTCAAACTGATGTACATTTTTGTACAGAGTATTTTTGGTTCATTCCTGAATTCTGATGATTTTCAATCAAAATGGCATTAAATTTGAGCTAATGGCAAGTGCAGAAACTCCTCGTTGGAATGTGCATACCCATTTGTTTTTGCTGTCTGATGACTTTATATTTCATATTTCACTTTGAAAGAGTATAAAATAAAATGATATTTTACACCGTTTTAACATGAGGTTAGAGACTTGCGACTTTCACCCCACTTGTTTGAGGTCTCCGTCTATTGGAATTGGAAAGTGCAAACAAACTTCAATTTGACCCTGGAGCTCCTCTTTAATGTGTGAAGAAGCTTTTAGGCTTGGCTTTCACAAATGTTGTTTAGCTTTGTATGTACTATATGTTATTTATTCGAGCTTTGAATTGAGAAAGAGCCAAAACCTTGTGCATGTGATGTAGTGATTTCTCAACAGGACATTGTTTTGGTTACAGCACTAACTCATTTATTGAGGAACTTGAAACTAGATTAAGATATTTGTACTTTGTGTGTTTGTTCCCCTCTGTTCTTGTTAATTTAGTTAAATTTCATTCAAGTTGTATTGCTTCATTTGATGCCTTACTACATATTGTAATTGTCCTTTCAGGTATATTTCAGGTAATTTTATTTATATATATATATATCCGCACACAAAATTGTACACATCTTTTTTTTATAAAATGTTTCTTAATTTGCCCTCTAGCTGCGATGATGTTTTTTATGAACAAACCATTACAATTCAATTCTGTCGCAGAATCAACCGGTATGTCTACTGGATTGGTTGTCGGCATCATCCTCAGTGCGCTCGCAGCTGTCCTCTTCATTGGCCTGGTAGCCTTCTTCATCCGCTCCTCCAGCAAATCAAAAGCACCACTTGATATTGGCACAGTCGGACTCGACAATGCTGTGTATCATACAGACACCGGGGTAGTTCAGGTCCAAGACACAATGCAGTCGGCAGCTGAGGCTTAAAAACAACCAGAAAAATAAAAAAATTGTGCACTGTTAAGATTTCATTTGTTTGAAATGTTACCCAGTTTTAGTGTGTGTAAACTTTTTTGACAGTTTTAAAAGCCCATTTCTTGCATTTCTTTGAAATAGTGTATTGTTATATTTTCTGCGAAAGTTAAAAAGGTGTTCAACCAGGGGCTTTCCTGTTATGGCATTACATGTGTATTTTATGTGAAATACTTATACATGAACAGATCCTGAAAGTAAGATACAGCCTTATAACAACAATTTCAACACAAGTAAATGATATGCTAAAATGATTCATGTTGAAAGCATCAGTGAGATTAATATAAACCAACCCATCAATGACCTTTAAAGTTGTTATATTATATATATATATTTCCCCTCATGAATATCACGTTTGTATAAATGTAGAGCTTTCTTTTTCAAATTATTATTTTAAGCAGGGTGTTCTCCATAAAGAACACTGAGAGAAAACCAATGCTTACAATTTTCTGCTTACCAAATATAAGCAGGATACCAGTCAAAGATGATACGTAGTACATTGGATTTTGGCTGGTGACCCTATTCTGTTCAGCAAAAATGTTTTGTGCTTAGCTACTTTTGTACTTTAAAGCTATGAAATCGGGGTCTGATCTTTTCACCACTATTGACCCAGTTGCAAATCTAATTGTGTCACTGGTTCAGAAACTCAGTCATGTGTAGATTTGCTTAGTACTTTCTCTGTTACAAGTTTTTTATTCCACTTCTAAAACTGAACATATATCCAACATCTTCTCTCAGTAGCTTTGTTCAGTTAGTTTTTTGAGGATTCCTTAATCCATTTGTTTGACTAATGTACTAATGTACATAATGCTGCTGTTGAGGTGGTACTCATTTGTAATAAAAAGCTATCAATTACTGTTAAATGTTTCCTTAATTTTGCTTTGTGTCCTATCTTTATTTATAAACTTGACAAATCTAACCTTTCCTTACCACAGGCAACTTTTTTAAACTAAGCTTGCACTCACGCAAAGCACTTAATGCCGTTTATAAATCTGTAGTTTTGTTCAAGTTCACCCTCCACATAGTTAGAAAGTAAAAGATAAAAATTGAATCTTTATAATGATTTTAGAGTAAAGTTAGGTTGCTATCGTGCAATCCTATCAAGCATGGAGAGGTAAGATTTGAAATGTTGGACACCTATACAGAGCAACAAATATGTGCTTGGGTGAAAAAGTGACTGAGAATTCAGATTAAATTTGTAAGTTTGAAAACCTGCCTGTTTAGTGGCTGATCTCTTTGACTTTGGTATTTCATGAAATGGAATGTAATAAGCAAGAAGGATTTCATTTCTTGTTTTGCTCTAAAACGAAATATTCGGGTTGATACAAGAGTTTGTAAAACTGATCTCTAAACTCAGCAGAGCTGTTGTGTATCAATATGCTTTACACTTGAGATGTCAAACAATTTGGTGACCAGCGGTTGTTGATGCTAGCAATTCGGTTAGGAGCCGGTCAAGCAACATTACAATTTACAAGCATTTGAGAACTCGGCTATCCAAGTAGACAGATTCTAAAAAGTACCTGTAATTGTTTGGCATCCAGAATATTTGGTAGAGCATACTTTCTTCCATGGGTAGAGTAGAAGCCTTTCAACTAGATAAGGACAACAGATAGGTGTTACTTACGATTAGAGTAGACAAGCCAGTCCTTCCTCCGGGCTAAAAATGTTGATATTGTCCTGGTTGAGAGCAGCACAAGCTTGAGAGCAAGAAGTTGTCAAAGATTTTGGTAAGGGTGCACCCCACTGAATAAACTCCAATAGCGTACAGTACAAAATACTAATTATTCAAACATAAGTTTAAAATTCTCACAGCTTTTTACAGTAAAGGGAAAGTTATTCATTGATTTTGAACTGCTGTCCTCTGCTCCGTCTGATATGGGGAGTCCCATATTTAAGCGCTATATAAGAAGCACATCATACATGGACTAAAGTATTGGCCAGCGATGATCTTCTGCATGTTGTGCAAATTATTGTGCACTCCAAAGTCCAATGGATGTTATTGCCATACAGTTGAAGAGAAATGGTCAGAAATGGTTTCAAGTGTGTTTATAACTGATTTCAATAGACTTTAATTATTAAATATCTTCCCTTAAGATAAAAAGTTTATTTAAACTAACTGTATTTAAACCTGGTATTTTTTTAGACATTGCTTGTTTGAGGACCAAGAACAAGTAAGTATAAAGGCAGGGCATAGCCTTCTACTTTGACATTTGAGGTAAGTTTATAGAATAATCTCTCCCCAAAATCAATCTTACTTCACCAACTCATTTACCTTATCTTTTATATGGTGAATCCCTACATGAGGTGAAGAACGTGACCTATATGTAACATGGTACTGTAGAGAAAAAAAAACTACACATTATCCAATCATCAAATAAAAACAAAAATATCACCGCTTTCTTTGAATGCCGGCTGTATGGCCCTCTATGTTAAGTTTATATCCCCTTTATCTTTGTGTATACACTCCTCTGTAAAGTACAATCTTCAGCAAGTCATTAACCACATTCTTTATAATGTGAATCCTTACATGAGGTGAAAAACGTGACTTTTATGTAACATGGCTTCCTCTCCCCCCTAAAAAAACACAAAACCCCACCAACAACAACCCCACAACAAAAAACAACAAAAAACACACACAAAACACCTCAAAACACCCCCCCCCCCACAAAAAAAAAAAAAAACCATTAAACAAGTTATCAAATCATAAAAATAATTTGTTTTACCCCTTTCTTTAAAAGTGGTGTTGTGTAAAGTCCCTCCACATTAATTTTATACCCCCTTTATCATTGTGTATACAACCACTCTGTGAGGGGAGAACTCTGTGATTGAGTAGCAACTGTTCCAGCAATCAACCAGTATCAAGTTAAATAACTCAATGATTATCACTGGTTATTTACTAAAGGGATTCTGATTATGTCAGAGTAATCACTACCAGGTACCAAGAAGTTAATGCCCGCTTGGGAGACCTTCTCCTCAGTCGGGTTAGCACTCTCCAAAGTGTCTGTCTATCAGGAAAACCACTCAGTAGTGGGCTTCTGGGTGAAAGAAATCCGTTAGTTTCTTTTTGCTGTGGTCGATTCTTGATAACTTAGTGCAATTTTGGGGGTGTACACCATGAATTGGTTTCTGCTCTCAGTTTTGCTGGTTGTCACGCCAACAGGTAAGTTTGATTATTTTTTTTTTAAATATGAGTCAAATATTTATTTCATGATAGGCCATGGATTTTTCAGACTTTTTAAGATTTTGAGTTTTTGTTTACTTAATATTTGAAAGTTTAGGTTCATGAGTTCAAAGCTTCAAGCTACCAGAACTTGAAAGTAGGACATTTTTGGATGGATTAATGGTCCATAAAGTCCTGAAAATCAAAAGCTCAAAAAATAATTTGTGTAGCTTTGAAACGATTAGGCTTAATGAGTTTACCTTAATAGTTGTGTGCTTAGTTGTGTCTCTAACTTTATGCTATTTTACAAGTTTTTAAAATCTCCATTTAGTTTGTTGTATAAAATACTTCAATAACTTTGCCAGGCCTGCAACTTCACATCAGCATATCAGCTAATTTCCTTTTTTCTCCCTTGGTTCTTTGTGCTTTAGAGAACATTCTTTTTGGTTTGTCAGGACCCAATGGTCAAGTGCACCAGACTCAAGCTCTGGAAATTCTGATCAGCAGAGTGTAGGTTCAAATCCCAGTCTTGACACTTGTTGCTTTGTCCTTCAGATGGGACATATTAAGTCCAGTGTTTTCTTAATGCACATAAAAGAACCTAGCATACCTATTGTAAAGAGAAGGGGTTAGTCCCCAGTATTTCTGGTATAGTCTGGCAGCTATATGCACCGCCTCACTTTGTATCCCTTTCATGGTGTACGGTTGCTTGGTCTCAGTAATACAACCATTCATAACAAGCCCAACTAACTTGATAGTTTGACGCCAGGAGTGTCGGTTACGATAGACATGGTTCGTTATAAATGTACACAGTTATCATTCTTTGTTTATGTGCTCAAAATATGAATTCAAGCTGTCTGTTTTAAAACTTTTGAAAGAAAGCAACCAGCAGAACCTATATGAACTGTTAAACACAATTCAATTGTTACTTATGTGGGTTGTAACTTGACAATAGTTAAAGGATGATCAATTAACTTTGAAACGATCATCTTATGTAAGTTTATTGCCTTGAATTTACAAGGTTGTATTTGTTTGATAACAAAGATTGAAGGGGGCTGGGGTTGGGGGTAGGGGCGGACCTAGGCCAGTTTTGGGGATGTGAGCAATTTCTTATCTTGTGTGCATTTGTTTTATGAGACCCTGAGCGAGGATTGAAATTATCAGCTGATAAAAGATTAAATAATCCAATTGTTTGCATTGAACAAGGAGTGATTAAGCATATCCCTGAAGGATTTTGTAACTTTATTTAAGTACTTTGAAGGAGTCATTAGTTGGAATTATACTGATGATGATTAAAATGTTCTTTAACCGTAACAGTTGTAGCAGTAATAATGTTTGACCGAATTTTCACGGCCTCAAGTTCACACTTCCTAAACTCCTTTTTCAAGTCCTTGTTAATAGAGGCCTCTTAAATAACGAAACAACTTTTTAACAAGCTTGAAAATAAATTTTGTTAATATCTTTGATTCTAAAAATTACTTTTGCAACATTACAACTGTTCCTGTGCACAGTTAGAAAGAAGAAGAAATGGTGGAAGTGGGGGGGGGGGAATTACATGGTTGCAAACTGCTTATTTAACCCCCCAACTGACATGGATGGATTAATTGCAAAAAGCTTTTATGGCCTCCTTGTTTCGCGGCTAACATCTAAGAAAGACTCCGCTATAGGGTCTAAACATAAGGACATTAAAAAAATTGCTAAATTTTCCCAAGATTTAGAGAATTGTCTATTTAGAAGTCACAATGAACACCCAACTGTCTTGTTACAGTTGATTGGCACCATTTGAAATGAGACAAAGGAACACAATAATCATTTTGAAATAGACCTTATGTCATTTGAGTAGGGTGCCCTCGACTAGAGGTCAAAAGGAGGCTTATATTGGGCCCATCCTGTGCGTTGCGCGAACATTGAGGTCCGTTTTCCCATCATTTCATCATTATTTCATCTTTGTTTACATCTAAGATGGCATGAGCATGATGAAACCATGCATAAGGTACATAGAGCAAAAAATATTGACTACCTACTGCATTTTTATTTGCAAAATAAACTAATTAAAAGTTTTTGCCGTCTAAAATGTTTGAAACGTTGTCATTTCAATGTCTTTATCTTATTTATTTCCAGCTTTTGCTCAGAGATGCCCGAGCGGCTGGACCCTCTACCAAGATAGCTGCTTCATTATCTATACTACATGGAAGAACTGGTATGACTCCAGGCTGGCTTGCCAAGCAGAGCAGGGTGACTTGCCCATCGTCACAAGTGTGGAGATGAATGTAAGCAATTAGCAAAATTTAGGGATAACAGTGTTGAGGGATAACACATTAGATTGTGTAATTATTTTCCATTCTTGGTAGAGGAAATTATTAATTTTGGATTGTAAAGCTAGAGAAAAAGAGGGCATTGACAAAACTAGAAGATAAGTACTTTATACTCGGTGTTTGCCGGTCCTGCGTGGACAAAATCCACAGGTTACTCAGGTGGGATTTGGCCCCCAACACCTCATTTCCAGTGTTGGAGGTCTCGGTATTAGTCTTAGTCTCGAGGCCATGTTTTCATGCCTCTGGGATTTTGGGGTATTGAAATGTTGAGGTCTCGATCATGTCTCGGTTCCGGGCAAATGTCTTGAATAGTCTCCTTGTCGGGATATTGTTGTGGCCGAGTGGTTTAGCGCTCCTGACTCAAGCTCTGGTGTTTTTGATCAGCAGAGTACGTGTTCGATCAAGACACTTTACCATAATTGCTTTGTCCTTCTGATAAGAAGTAATGTCTAGATCCTGTGTTCTATGATTGGTAGTGCAAGTTACAGAACCCATAAAACCTATCATGGAAGAGTAGGGGTTAACCCTTGTTTCTTCTAGTTCATATAACAAGCACTCTTGTTAACAGATTTGGTCAGGCTTGCATCCTTGGTTTCATTACCAGAAATGTATAGTAATAATAAAAATGATCTTCAATTCAAAATAAAGGAAACTTTTTAGGTTGTTTTTGTATATCATTGTTTCATTGTTTTTTGTGTTAATTTTGTGTTCGTTTGTTTGTTGGCAGACATTTCTGACGAGATTCACTGAGCAAGCTGGGAATACTGCCTGGCTTGGCCTGAATGATTTTGAGGCAGAGGGAACGTTTCAGTGGAATGATGGCACACCATTAACTGCTCCTCTTGAGTGAGTTTGAAACGTTTATCTTATCATTTTATTTTTCATTTATTGTTATCAAGTAGATTTTTTCTCAAAATGAAACCAAGAGATCCTTGAAAGCATCACTGTCACTTATTGACCTGAAGATAGAGGAAAGTGAAGGGGTGTCATGGCTGAGCGGTGTAGACCACCAGACTCAAGTTCTGGTTGTCTGAGTGTGGGTTCAGGCCCTGGTCTTAACACTTGTGTCCTTATAAATACAAGACACTTTACCATTACTGCTTCATCCTTCGGATGGGATGTTAAATAAATTGCTTGTCCTGTGTCTTGTAAGGGGTGTCCCAGTCTTCCAGGTATGGTTTGCTGAAGATTGCACAGAAACACATTTTTAACTCTTTAAGGTGTTAAAAAAGGTCTTATTTTTCAAACACAGCATACCTGTCACAGGACTTGGAATACTATGGCTAAGGCACTATATAAAAGATTGATATTTTTTATTATGATGAAGAAGAAAATTGAAAATTCCATGCAATCTAGTACGAACTGCAACCCAGTCCACATATGCCACTCTTGTCCATGTAGATCTACCATTGTCCACAGAGAGGTAGTAGGGAAAGGTGTTAATCGCCCAATCAGATCCCTGATACAAACTCCATTCATTGAATATAATTTGAGAAATAAAATCAACACCCAAGCAAAAACCAAATTCATCTGAAACTTTACCATATTAAGATTTTATTTCTATTATTTGTTATACTAAACATGTTGAGAGTAATGTACTGACCAGGGGCCAATTTTATATAATATATAATCTGGTTCAAGGACACCCACTGGCACAATACCTATTACATACCCACTGCTTGTGTAAGGCCGTGGTCGATTGGTGGCTACAGCTACGGATGTGTCTAGATTTCCGGGTCATCATGCGTTGAAGTATACTAGGTTCATAGCAACAGTTGTATAGCCAAAGCTGTAGCCGCCAATTCAGTACAGCCAAGCAAAACAAGAGGCAGGCTAACTTCCCAGGGGTCAATTTCACAAAACTCTTCCTAACTTAGGACTAGTCCTATCAATGCTAAGAGATAGGACTAGTCTTAAGTTACTGGTTCTAACTTAAGAATAGTCCTATCTCTTAGCATTGCCTAGGACTAGTCCTACAATGTAAGTTAGGAAGAGTTTGTGAAATCGACCCCAGCAGTTCTTGTCATTGATTCATCAGTTCATCTGCCTTGATAAATTGTGTAATGCTTACGCTTATTCTTCTGCCATAGTAAGCACATTTACTGATAAGCAGCTTTATGAAAATAGGCACTGGTGCGTGATGGAAATATTTTTAAGATGTAAATTTGAGTACAAACTGTGATTAATTGACAGCACTCTATGGCAGAATAACAATCCGAATGATCCAGATGGCTCTGAGGACTGCGGTGGACTGAGAGCAGACGGGACATGGGTGGATCTATCTTGCATTGTAAATAAATACCGTGTGTGCCAGAGACCAAATGGTAAATTTATATATTATTTGTATTATTAAATAACTAATTATTTTCGATTTGAACAAAGACAAATTGACTAGAACTGGATTTGAACCAATGACCTCCGGATTCACGTGCTGTTGCTCTACAAACTGAGCTATCTAGCCCTATGTTGGCGGTTTCCCTATTTTGTCATCTCTTTGCTCGGCGGGTGCCAGTCAGAAGCCATTCAACCATTAACTGCCGTGTAGCTAGGGATCACATCCAAGTATACGATACAACCTTGGAAGCGGCAGCCAGGCGAGCACTTTAAGGGGATGCGACTTTTTATTTCAGATATCAAATAATAAACCACAAGGGAAACTAACTGGGTAAATTTAAATGATTTTGGGTTGAACAAAGAAAAGTTGAGTATTAAATATTATAACTATTAATAAATAGCTTGGAGAGTTTATGCACTCTGGTTGGTTGATTCGGCTGGGCTGAAAATATTATGTTTCATTGCTTGGAAGCTGTCCTTCTGTTATTAAGCAAAACTTCTTACTTCTTCTTAAGTCTGGACTCTTAAATGATTATATTTATTTCAAGGTGAGAAAAGAAGTAGATTGTCAGGTCATGCTGTCATTTTTCAATTTGATTTGATTTGAAATGGTTTATTCACAATAGAAAAGTTATGTACACACACTTTTGAACACAGATACAGTATAACTATAATGACAAAAACAATTTGGGCAAGGGAAACAAAATTATCCTTGAGAGTCAACTAATTGTCATAAACTTGCAGATTGCACGATCGGTCTGATCTGTTTGGTCTAAATTTAGATCAGGTACCGCAGGACACTAAAATGATCAATTAATCTCGAGTGTCAACTTTAAATTGTCATAAACTTCTAGATTACTTGATCGTCTAATGTGTTGATCTAAATTTAGGTCAGGTACCCAGGGGAAAGGTGAAGTAAATGTATGTTTGTGCTTGGTGGACTTTCTCAGGCCTTTCAGCTCCAAAGTAGACTTAAACAAAACCAGTTTTATACGTTATTATGATAACATAACTTCAAGGAATTGTATGGTGATAAAGTGCATTTCATGTACAGCAGGGCCCAAATTCATGGCTCTGCTTACCGCGGAATTCTGCACTTACGGCCAATACAATTATGTGCTTTCCAGGGCACTGTAATTGCAGAATTCCCCGTTATTTCAACCAAGCCATGAAATTGAGCCCAAGATTCCTCAGGCTGATAAGCAGTTATGAGAACTTTGCATCATGTGGGGCTGGAAATATTACAAAAGACATCTCCTCAGTGTCCTATAATCAAGCGCCATTTACTAGTACTACACCTGAAACATTCCTGAAAGTATCTAATATCATTGGGAGTATGCAGCACTACCAGCCAAATGGGAAGACACGCTGCTAAGCAGTCACATCAACCACACCACTCTTGCAGTTTTCGTCTTGATGATGCGAAGCAACTATACTTGGGTGTCCTGCCTGTGTCTTGCAAAATGCCAAAAGTTTGTATTGGCCTTAAGTTTTAATACTAGCAGAATCTTGCTCAAAGGCTAAAAGACTCTGCTGAGGTCAAAGTTGAGGCCGCTCACATTGCATTTTTCCATTTATACCACTGGTAACAATTATTTATTTTCTGTTTTGTTTGAACTATCCAGACATTCCCATGAAGTGTGATGAAGCCAATGGTTGGGTCTCAGCTGGTGGCAAGTGCCACAGGTATCAGAACTGGGACCAGACATGGGACGATGCCAGGCGATACTGCCAGACCCTGGGTGGTGATCTCATCAGCATACAGACAGATGAAGAACAGAACGTAGCTATGATTCAGGCTCTTGCTAACCAGCAGTCAATCTGGATTGGTGCATCTGATAAGGTGATGAGACTCCTTGAAAACCATTGATTTCAACTTCTGCTCTGGCTTACTTTCCATCAGTTATTTTTATTTACGGGGGTCAAGTAGGTGTTCTGGGCCCAATTTCATGGCTCTGCTTACCGCCGTATTCTGCGCTTAGGATCATCATTCCCCACTAACAGTGCAAGCACCAAGTTTGTGTAAGCAATCAGAATGCCTAGTACATGTAACATGCTACACAAGCTTACAAGCAAAAATTCCCTGCTAACCCGTATAATACGCTTGAAGTAAGCGCGGACTTTCCTGCACCGATTCTTGCTTACAGTTAAGCAGAGCCATGAAATTGGGCCACGTTGGTCTGTCCATTATGAAATATTCCATTGTCCAATTGGGAAGAACTCAAAAGCATTATTAATTTTTTTTTATATACTTGCTTTTCAATTTAATAAGACTTTGCCTCATGAAATGGAATAGTCCAGATTTCACCTCATGATTATTTTCTGCGACAGTGCACTCACACACATCCAATATTTGTATAATATTTTAAGGCTTTCAAAAATATGTGAGATCCAATATAAGTTCTGAGCTACTAGACTTATAGTCTAGTTGAAATTCTTTTGAAATTTAATTCCTGACAAGAACTTTTTGAGAGCAGAAGTGACAAGAACTCTGTTTTGATAGAACCCTTCTTTTTCAAGTTAATCACATTGTTTAAACGTTTAAGACATTTATATTGGTGCTAATTACTGTTTTATTTTCTACAAACATAGATCAGTAATTCAGCTGGTACCTACACCTGGCCTGATGGGTCATCACTAAGTATGACTAATTGGGCACCAGGACAACCTGATAATCAGTACGTACATTTTTCTCTGCGCAATACTTGAATTTTATCTTAACTTCCCAGTTTGGATTGAGAGACTTTGTGTTTGAGTACACTTTTGTTAATTCATACTGGCTTGATATGTACCATACTTGTTTTACAGGTACAGATATCTTGTTTTGAGATTATAAGGTTTTTTATCCTGTGCAATTGGCCTAATACTTTTGTGTACGGTATTGTTTGTACTTTGGAATAAATGGCAGAAAAACTAATAATAATAACACTTTGTTCCTGTTAATGGACATAGTCTTGGGAAAAAGTAGATAGATAGAGAGATAGATTTATTGTCTGCATCTTAAACAAATACAGAATTTTTTTTGTCCATTGGCTAAAACGACAGTGATGTTTTGTGCTTATACTTATATTTTCTCTGACCTCTTAAAATCTTTCTTGAAAAGTATGCTGTTCTGTGTGTTAATGTAAAGAATTGATATTTTCTGTGCTCAAGTTTGATTTAAACCTACACTTGTCTACCATTCTAGCTAAATTGTGTGCTGTATGTCTTCTTAAGTGTGTTTTTAATTATGCTGTAATTTTGAAGGAAAAACAAAGCTTTTATTGAAATTTCCAAACAATATTGTTTCAGGTTTTTCACCATGGGAGGCAACTGTGCTGGTATCCTAGACACATCTACCAATGGAGAATGGAGTACATCACCTTGTACATCACAACGGAAATTCATATGTGAGAAGGATGAAGGTAAGCAGCTTTCAGAATTTATTTGCTACTGATGAGCCCAATTTCCTCAAAAAATAGTTAACTGAGAGAAAAATATTGCTTAGCAGAAAGCAGTTACCAGCCAAAATACTATGTAAGGCACGTTGTTTACGCCTGGTTCTCTGCTAGTTGTTGCTAACCTGAAAAATGTGCTAAGCACCATTTTCTGCTTAACAGCTTTATGAAATTGGCCCAATTTGTTAAACAGAGAACTTGTTGCTAGCAAAAATAGGTTACCCACTCAAAAAATACAAGTACTGTACATTCTAGGGAGGTTTGAGGAGACACTTTGTTCATAAAACTCTTTCTGAGTTGTGGTGCTTCTAAACAGAACCAATGGTTTAACAGCTTAACTTTTCGATCAGTATGCTCTGATCTACTGCAAATGAGCAAACTGATCAAAACATGGAGTTGTTAGACCACAAGGGCCCAGTTTCATGCCTCTGCTTAATTGGAATTCTGTACTTACTGCCTATAGAACCATGATCTTTACATGGCTCTGTAAACGCAGAATCTGCAGTAAGCAGAGCCATGAAATTGGACCCACTTTTTTTCATAACCACCACAACTCATTAGAGAGAGTTTTATGTACATGTAAGTGGTGTCTCAGCAAACCTGACTTAGTTATATTCCCATAATGCAAGCTTCAAACTGTACTTAATTTATATTGCATGGTTTTCATCAGTTGTATAATACTAAATCTTCTATGTTGATATGTAGGAACTTGTCCTGTTGGATGGAGAATCCATGGTGGTCAGTGCTATCAGTTCAATACCTACTCAGCGATGAGTTGGACAGATGCTAAGCATAACTGTGAGGCACAAGGTGCTTTCTTAGCATCCATCTTCAGGTCAGTTTGAGCTCCAAGGGTCACCCGTAAGATCCTTACAGCATTACCTTCCATTCTTTGAATGAGAAAATCAATAACCCCCTAAAGGACCTTTAGATGACTGTTTTGTTTTTGTCAACACATAGTCTTTATGAACCCTGCGCCGGCCCACCCCTCAACACTTGGTCTTTTTTAACCCTGCGCTGCCCCACTGTTAGATAATACATGGCTGCCCTAGGTTTACTGCAGCATGTAGACTGCGGGAAAATGTGTATACTTCCTTTATAATGTTGATTTCAAACTTTTTGTAAAGTTAATAACTTTTCCAGATGTTACTGAGGAATTGGGCCGTCTGAGGATAGAACTTAAAGGGTTTCACCTGTTTTTGCTAAAAACTGAACGAGTAATTAACTAAAATGTGTTTTCGGTCTACTGGCAGCAGTACCACTAGGCCTTAATGGAGTTGCAAACTTTCAATTAAGAGACTCAGTGAACAAACATATCAACGATTAAATAGTTAGTCATAAGTTAGTCAAATAATTGGATGGATGTTTATTTTGCATTGGGGAAAAAGAATATTATTTGGTTTACCAAACCCTAGCAGGCATGAGGGGTTATCAAAACATAGAGTTGTCAGACTACTGGGCTGTCGGAACATATATAGAGCAGTCACTGTCACATAATGTATCTTTATTTTCCTTAATATTTTAGTGCTGATGAGAATGACTTTGTTTTCCGCCAGTTTGATGATCTGACAGGAGTTGGTGTCACTGACATCTGGATTGGAATTTCAGGTATAACAAAATGTCTCCATTAAACTGCAATGTCGTTGAGCTACTCAACAACCCACTTTTATGCTTACCTTGCGATTTATTTTAGCACTGCCAACTTTAAGCACAGGAACAGGCATGTTAATCTACCAGTGCTTACTGTAAGCAAAAGAATGACTTAACAACACAAACACATGTTGAATTCTCAAGCTGGCTGCCTAATGTTCTTGATAATTGCTTTCAAGAAATTTTTGTTTTTACTAAAGTAAGCAATTCTATGAATGGCCATATGTCAACAAATTTAGAGACCAAAGCAGTGCTGTGACAATATCACCAAAAATGCAGTTTTTAATCGTAAATACAAGACCCTTAAACTTTTTCAAATTTTAAACAAAAGTTGTAGGCCTACCATCTCAAATTATTATTTAAAAAAACTTTTTTAAAATCTGGACAAAAGAATTGATAAAGAATTGATGTAGAATTAAATTATAAGCTTTCTTTGCGGCCTTTACAACTATAGCCTTTGTTGTAATGTGCTTAATTAGTCATGAAATTACTACCCTGTTGGAGTTAAAAATTAATCATGGAATAGTACACAGCCCCCTCCCACAAAAACAACAACAAACATCAACAACAAACCTAAAACAGGAACAACAACTGCAAAAGTGCAGTGTAACTTTGAAACTGATCATGCAGTCTCCTATCCCTGAAAAAGCAAAGCGGTCAGAAAAAAGAAGTACTGATGAGTTTTATGTTTTTTTTTGCTATGATGTTGTTAGATTACAGCTTGGATGGTCAGTTTGCATGGGTTGATGGGTCATCAGTTTCTTACAATAACTGGAATCCAGGAATGCCTGTAGACACATTAAACCAGCCAGACTGTGGAACCATCTACCTCGGTAAGTTGTTCTAAGTATTAGTCAAAAGATGATTAAAACACACACAAAGAATCTTAATCTGTTTGCTTCTAAAAACAAAGTCACTGCTTTAGCTTTCATATGCTATGTGATTTGCCTTTTTGTTGTTGATAGTTCTAAATGGACAGTTGCGGCTAAGAAGAGCCATGAGTTAATTCAATGGGATTTTAGTCGGAAAATATAACAATAACAAGAAAAATTATAAAAATCTGGACAAAAACGAAATCTGTTCCAACTGACCGTATTTCTGACCAAATGAGGGCGCTTTAAACTGTGAATAACCTTGCGAATCTCCAGTTTATCTTATTTTGAATGGCTGTAAATTTTTCTCTGACAAATAGCAAATAGAAGAATAAAAACAACAACAACAACAACAATAAAAACAGTTTGTTTACTTGTTTCGCATCACTAAATTTGATTCACACACGCCCTTACGCGGTCCAAAATACTGTGAACTGCAAAGTCAGAACAGCTAATGAAAGGTTAGTTTCAGTAAATTTGTTTTATTTGTTGATTGATGTTGATAATGTTTCTTTTTCAACTGTTTGTTTATGTTATTTTTTAGTGATTTATTATATTTTGTTTGTTTCAATATGGCCTCTCTCTGCAAATTAACACTTATTTGGGTCCCTTTTAGGCTAAATTGATTAATTTAATTGTCTTTTTACTTGTACACCAGATACCACTGGTCCACCTTGGATACCATTTGGTCACACAGTAAAAGTAAGGGGGTGAAATGAAACAAATCACCTTACACAAGCTTCAACACATTCTTTGTTTTCCTTTTTTTTTCTTCCATAGGTGACAGTGCTGCTCGATGGGACTCTGCAAACTGTTTTCTTCTTCAGTCATTTATTTGTAAAGTCCCAGTGGGTAAGTGTAAAGATAAGTAATATCATTTTTTGTTTTAAGGCAGGTATATTTTGGGTAATTGTCAAAGACCAATATCCTCACTTGGTGTATCCCAACTTTGCATATAAACTAACAAACCTGTGAAAATTTGGGCTCATATGGTCATTGAAGTTGGAAGAAAATAATGAACCGGCCCTTGTAGCATATAAAATTGTGTGCTTTCAGAAACCTAAAAAAGGCCGGCTGCCTGAAGAATTTCTCAAATTCAAACTTTTTGATGAAAATTACCTCTTTCTCTAAAACTGCATCACTTCAATGTTTCTAACAATGTTTTATAATGTCAACGGCTCTCCAGTGCTCTTTAACAAGTAAAGTTTTAGTATGGTGACTTACTTGTGGAATAATTACCAAAAGTACACCCTTCCTATAAATAATCTTGTATTTTGTGTGTAAATTTTGATAAACAAAATGGAGGGAAACATGCATCAGGTACATAATTCCAAAGGAGATGCAGTTGGGATGGCCTTTTGCTGTACATATAGGTATATTTAATTATTATGAGTAAAGAGTGAGGTTAGGTTACACTGTTGAAACACCTACTTGTTTTTCCTCAGGTCAACGTGTGTTCCCGCTGGATCCAATGTCTGGTAAGCACATGTACTATCACAAATTTTTTAAGGAAACTACACATATTTTCAAATATAGTTGAGAGCTTATGTGAAAGAGAAGATAATGTGAAAGAGAAGATAATGATTGATGTCCATGTTTTATACAGCTCTTTTAAAACTTTGCATCAAATGCACACTGTTTCAAACAGAACGTGTTATAACTTTTCAAAACAGTCAAATGACATCACGGCAAGGTTGCGTTAGGAGGTGCTCTGGTACAATTTACTTCAAATACCATTGTTTGTTAGGTTTGAGGATCTGGTGAGGTTTGCTGTAACACCATGTAGTAATAATCTCTCATGAGTTGTGATGGTTCTGAAAAAAAAAAAAGGGGTTTAACAATTCAACGTTTCGATTAGTGTAGACTGTGCAAGTCTCTTGCGCCATGTGCATTGCTTTACCATGTGAAGGAAACAAACTCGCAAGCTTTATTGTGTGGCAATGTTCAAATATGATAATAATACTTCGTTCTTATACAGGGCTTTATCACACCCCTAGGGGCGTATAAGCGCTCAGTATTTTTATTGCAAATATCTGGAGCTACGTTTTGAAGTATAAAATGAGACCTTTTCTTTTGTAGCACCATGTAATGGTTTACAAGGTGCGATCAGACCAGAAACACCAGGGGTTAACCCCTTCTCATCATGATAAGTGCACTGGGTTCTTTTACGTGCATTACACAACAGGACCTACGACTTAACGTCCCATCTGAAGGCTGCAGCATTAAGGGTTAAGCGTCTTGCTAAAGGACACAAGTGTCACGACAGGGACTCAAACCAACACCCTACTGATCAGAAACATTCTATAGAGCTTGAGTTTGGTGTTCTTATCCACTTGGCTTGCACAGTTCATAGCATGCATTACTAGATCACTAGTCCAGAATTCTCCTGAAGATGATCAGAGCATACCGATTGAAACGTTGAGTTACTACCATTGGCTCTTTTCAGAACCACCTCAATTCATAAATATCAAAACATGTTATCACAATCCTTACTAGATTGCATTCCTAAGTAAAGTTTCAAATCCTATATATTGGTAGGAGATTAGTTCAAGTAAAATAAACTTTTGAAATGTTATCGAAATTATTGCAGGGACCAATTTCACAGAGCTGCTTAAGCAGACAATATTGCTTAACAAATGTCTGTTAAGCAGAAATGAGCAGGGTGCCAGCCAGCCATAAATTGTACTTATAAGCACCTCTTTGAAATTGGGCCCTGATCATTTTTGTATAGATGAGTTTCATAAGTTTTTCTTTTCCACATTTTGTGGCTGTCTGATTCACCAGGGGTTGGCAACTGCCCAACTGACTGGAGCTTGTTCGGTGATTTCTGTTTCTTCGTGGATACTACCCAGACATCCTTCAATGATGCAGAGATGATGTGTGAATCCAAGGGGGCCAAACTAGCCAGTATCCACTCTGCTGAGGTGCAGTCCTACCTCTCATGTAAGTCAAACTATGCCCTCAATCAGGGCACAGTTTCTTGGCTCTGCTTACGTCAGCTAGAAATAGCATTCTGACGCCACTTTAAAAATTAAAAAAAATATATACAACCCAGGCTGACAGACAAACATCCCACCACTTACATGATCACAGCATCATGGACATGCCAAACTGTGCTAATAGTTTAGTCAGTACATGCGAGTAAACATAAAATTTGTATGCGCATATAATTTGTGAAACTTGACACGTTTGTCTGAGATCAGGATACTTCTATCTTTAGAACTACTGCGGAGTGCTATTGACTTGGTGTATTATTGGTGTACTTCTCTGATTAAGAAGGAATTTCTGCTTGTTTGAGTGTGTACTTCATGTCACTAAGCATTTTTCACTTATACAGCTAGCATAGAATGTAAAAAATGTGCAGAGTGTAAGTGCAGAATTCTGTGGTAGGCAGAAACATGAGTCATGGGTTTGAATCACACCCAAGTAGTATGCCTGTGGATTTTTCCCCCCCACAGGACAGGAGTGTGTAGTGAACAAAAAACAAATTCCTGTGGTTACTTATTAAAAAGAAAAAACCTGAGTTTTCAGGCATGTACATTTTTGATTTTATTTTTTTTCCAAGCCAAGGTCTATTCTTCAAACAATTATGTTATATTTTCTCAACAGTAAGAACATCCATGAGTAATTCAAATCTGTGGATCGGATTACATGACCGCAGCAATGAAGGCAACTTTGAATGGGTTGACGGCACACCTGTAAGTTAAATAAGACTTGTTTTTCTTCTTTCTTTTAAAAAAAATACAAGTTCACCCCAAACAAGGCTAAATGCCACTCTTGGTAAGGGGCTAAAAGAAGAATATATTTAAGATGAAAATAACTCAGGAGAGCTGAAGGTAGGAATCGATATTCCTCTTAAAACAGTCTAGATTTGTTAAGATGTGGGATGGAGGGACACATGCACCAGGCAATGAGTTCCAAGGAGTTTCAGCATGTGGTATAAAGCTGTTGGAATATGGCTCTTTGTTAAACATCTCAGCAAATCAAGAGGGTGAACACTGGCATCCCTAAGTAGGTCATCTTTATAAAACCTTATTTCTTAAAATGGATCCATTTGTGGATTAAAACTGTTAGTATGAAACGTCTTAAAAATGCAAAAAGAAATATGCCTTAAAATTACATTCTTGATGAAGATTAAGAGCAAATGTTCACAATGTTGAGAATACGGATTGGTTCTTATTTGAGCTTGGTTCTTAATGTAATTAATGTTCTTAATGTTCTTAGGAACTTGGTTCTGATCTCAATTTCCTTCCAAGTAGATTGGGTTTTCAGTTCCTACTTGATTGCTAAAGTTTTTCCTGGTTGGGGTTTTCCTCCCACATCTAGAACTGAGATTTCTTTAACCTGTTCTCTTTTAAGTCCTACGGGTTACAGTGCTAGTCTCTTTTTGAGGATTCCTTGGTTTCATTACCAGAAGTATATAACTTGAGGCAGACAGCAAGCCAATACATTTGCTCATCAATAGGATGCCCTGAGGGTTCTTTATTGTCCTTTTTTGTTATTAAAGTGACACTTCCCAATTTACTCTCATGGTATGAATGGCATGATGATTTCTTTCCTCGCCTTCTACCTCTAGGGCTCCGGTTTGAATCCTGTCAGTTTTGTTTCTTCAGTCCATGTCTGATTGCATGGGTTTTCCCTGGAATATTTCTCCAGGGTTTTTCTCCCGCATATAAAACTGAAACTGCCTTCCTTTTCTTCTCTCCTTGGTGGTTCTTGGCTAGTATAGTGATTTAGTTTGCTTTTCTGAGTCAGAATCCTTTTTGCTTCAAAACCAGAATTAATGAAAAAAAAATACAAATAAATAAATGTATATAAATAAAGTGTTGTGAATTTGTCCACCTATGTGAGAGAAATACACCTGAAATTTTTCTTCTTTCTGTCTTACACAGTTAGACTTTACAAACTGGAACGTAGGTGAGCCCAATGATTACGGTAATGGTGAAGACTGTGTTCATCTCCGACCTGGAGAGACAGACGCTGGAACCTGGAACGACTTAGTGTGCACTGGCACTAACTCTGGCTTCATCTGCCAATTAGACAAAGGTGAGAGGTTTAAGTAACGTTTGTTTCTCTTTATGATAAGTGTACTGTTTGTCTGGTATGTGCATTACACAACAGACAGAACTTATGGATTTACGTCCCGTCCGAAGGAAAAAGCAACTCTGGTGAAGTGTCTTGGTCGAAGTTGAGTTTGGTGCCCTATAGACTGTTAGGCCATGAAACTTACATCATATCTTATAGACCCATTGCATATGGCGTCATCATCTACACGCGCGCAATTTGGGGGGTCAAAACATACACAAAAGAATGGTACACGTTTTTACAAGCGCATTGTGCATAAACACGTGTACCATCCTTTTGTGCACGTTTTGACCCCCCAAATTACGCGCATGTATGCTCGCTGCGCGTTGTGCAATGGGTCTTTACTCGCATGCCAAACTTTGTCTTGTCAGTAAAAGATTAATTGAACATTTTATGAATCAAAGCACTGTGAAAAACGTTTTTCTTTTCTGAATTCATTGATTCTTCACCTATAGAATGTGAAAAACTGGATACTACCTCAACGGACAACAACTACTACTACCGGTACCATCCATCCTCAGCCAATGTAGAGAGAGTACAGTTCAAAGTCAAAGCTGGTAGTGACGTCCACATTAGCCTCAGCTCGGCAAGCAGTGACCAGCCGGCCATGTATGAGATTGTTATCGGGGGCTGGAGTAACAGCAACTCTGCCATCCGACGCTGTGGGATGTGTGCCAACGAGGTCTACATCAGCACGCCCAATTATCTCAGCCAGAACGAATTCCGTGGCTTCTGGATTGAGTACGATCTGGCAACGGGAAAGCTGGACGTAGGAAGGGAGGGTCAAAGTTCGTTCATGACTTGGACTGATCCCTCACCTCTTGATGTGAAATACGTTGGTTACTCCACAGGTTTTGGTTTCGATGGCCAGTTCCAGTTTTGCGATCTTTGTAAGCTTGATTATGGTTTGTTTTAAACAAAAAAACTTACAATGTTAGTTTGGGTTCCTTTACCAGCCTTTCTTTTCCTTTGATTTCCTCGCAAGGGCCTTATTTTTGTGAAAGTGCTAATGTTTTTAACAAGAGAGGATAAGACATGGCCTTCACCTCTAGCTTGTGATTTATGCTGGTGTGAAAATCTGTTAATCCTTTAAAATATAATTTTTAGGGTAGTAGGATCAGAAACTTTGCATGGTGGAGACACAATTAATGTACTAACTAGGTTTGCTGTACCAGTAACACCATGTTCATGAAAAACCTCTCTTTTGAGTTGTGGTAGTTCTGAAAAATATATATATATATTTGTTTTGTGTCTTTGTAGTTGCCGGTGTAGCTTCAACACCAAAACCACAACCAACTCGTAAGTATAAATTAAGAATGTCTTTGTCATAACTCAACTCAGATTTTGATGGTAATATACATTTAAACCAGAATCATTCATTTACTCCTTGCTGTTTTAGCCTTTGCAAAAGAGTTTGCTTGCATTGAAATGTCAGGCAACTAACTAATTGTGCATTTATACCAAAGTTCCTTTTCATGGTTTGTAGGCAGTTTGCAACAGCTTATTCTATTTTCTCATTCATTTATTCCTTCAGAAACAAATGTATTTTAATGCTGTCTTTAAGTTAGAATTCAGTTGTTTGTGGTATTTTATTCTGCTTTACTTTTTTTTTCTTTGTTGGTGAGTGTGGGATGGAATGGTTGCTAATACTTCAGGAGTGCGTTTTGGCGATCCCGACGAGAAACATGTTTAAACTTTGTTCATAGGTTAAGTGTTTATTGCGTGGTTGGCAAACCAAGTTGTTGGCTTGGTTTCAAGATGGCGGAGTTCACAAACTTACCAAGTTAATTGCAACAGAATTCTTTTAAATATGAAAAACCTTGAAGCATACAAATCTAATAATATTGATAAAATTATGGACTAATTTATCTGATAACCTGAACAATTTTAAAAAAGGCTTTAAGAACATGATTTTTCAAGAGATGTGCCTTCGACACAAACTTTTTCCGCGTGGTTAATGACCCATTTTTTCATGCAGCTCTTGGAAGTTGTTTCGGTCAAAGAATTTGTTTGTCAGAAACTTGTTTCTGGTCACAGGGTCCCCAAAACACGCCCCTCGTTTAAGGAATTGTTAAGATAATTTTTTTCTTTTCCATGACAGCTGCATTTGACCCACGTTGTGGTCGTGGCTGGGAATATGAGGAGCTTTTGGGTCAGTGTTTCTTGTTCGCTATGTCGGACTATAGGACGTGGGCCGATGCACGAGAGCATTGCATGCTGGGAGGTGGTGACCTCATCAGCATTTTGAGTGCAACGGAACAGACATACATTAATGGTAGGTATTGAGACTATTATATGTGGAGATATAGTTGTATATCAACTTGATACTCAGATCGTTTTCTGACTTTGTGGAACATGGTACTGCTGACCCCAAAAATATTGTTTAGTTCTTATACAAACTGAAACATTTGTATATTCAGACTTCAAAGAGTATTTTTGGAGGATATGAAAGAGTCTCTATCAGAAAAATGCTGTTGGGGTAGGAGTTTTGTAAAAAGATTACAATCAAAAACAATAAAATGCTTTAAAAAAAAATCATGTTCGCTGCTGGTTCTAATTATTATTATTTAAACAAAAATTTGAGGGGGGGGGGGGTTGACAAAGAAAAATTGACTATAGTTGGATTTGAACCTGCGACCTCTGGAATAACAGTTCAGCCCTTTACCAGCTGATGAGCTATCTAGCCCCAATGTTGACGGTTTCCCTATTTGTCAATATAATTGTTTGGGTTGCCAGTCGTATGGCTCAGTTGGTAGAGTGCTGGTCTGTTAGGGGGGAGTCTGGAGGTAGCAGGTTCAAGCTCAGCTCTAGGTAATTTTTCTTTTTTCAACCCAAAGTTATATTAAATTTGCTAAGTCAGTTCCCCTTGTGGTGTATTTGAGTCTAATTTTGGGGACAGGCATGAGCAACCAAGGCTGATTCAGATTTAAGATGACTGGATGTTTCTAAAGATAATCACCAACTCTCCAAAGAATCTCAAACTTTAATAAATCTCTCAATTATGTACAGCCCGTTTGGTGTTCGAAAATGAACCTTCTGCCTGGATTGGAGCTAATGACATCGCTGTAAATGGTGGATGGGTGTGGAGTGATGGGTCGCCATTCAAATTCCTGAACTGGAATGCAGGTAAACAAGTACACCTATCTTTGGTTACCAGTCTGTCATTTAAGCTATTGACAAAATTCAAATAGGTCTCAGCATGAATGATTTGAAACTTTGCATCTAGAATGGTTTGGGGTAACATAATATACATGACAAAATCTCTCTCTGTGAATTGTGGTGGTTCTGAAAAACTGGTGGTGTAACAACTCAGTTCATTTCAGAACCACCACAACTCAGAAAGAAAGAAAATTTGTTGGTGTACATGGTGTTACAACAAACCTATACTAGAATAATGAGTTTAGAGTAGAAGATGTTTTTTATAATTCTTTTTTCCAAGTTACTGATGATGAGGCAACATCATAAAATATTTATGACTTAAAGGTAGGGTTAATGAGGGTAAATAATCCTAAAATTAATAACCCTAAAAGCTTACTTCATGGGAATTCTAGCACTGTAGCTGTTGATAGTATAAACTATTTTGAGAAAGGATTCCTTTCGAAGTTATATGGTTTGGATAATTTTTCAACCCAAAACATTTTAATCTGAGAAGCGATTCACGCATGAATCATTTCTCATATTTCTGAGGGTTGACTGAAAATTCTAATTTCCTTGGTGTTCATTTGCGAATATTGTGGCTAGAAATGCGGTTGAAACGCGCGGTCACCGTTATAGAAGAAAATACTGTGACAGTTTTTTGCTGTATTCTCAACAAATAGACACTGTATTCAGCTGAAACTTCCACAAGTGGCTAGTATTATGTCTTTCTTAATAATGTTGCCTATATATCAGCATTATGTTAACAAAAACCAATCTATGACCCTACATTTAACAGAATATTTCTAGTTGTTATCTTTGATTTGGGTGTCATCCATCTCATTTTACTTCAACAGGAGAGCCCAATGATTACACCGATGGTGAGCACTGCAGCGAACTGTACACATCGAATGGTAGATGGAATGATATCCCCTGTGAACGGACAATGGGGTATATCTGCAAGAAAGATGGTGAGTTGTTAGAGCACATTGGAGACTGAACTACAGCAGCAACGGGGATCAGCATAACAGCTGAGATCATAAATACTGAATGGTCACCACCATCATCACCGATATGTAGCCACTACCTTAACCAGTTCACCACTCTGATCATCATGACCTCTTCCAAAATCATCACTCTCATCTCCGATCACCACCGGAATGATTACAATGAGTATCATCAAATTCTAATCCTAATCCCCAGCTGCTATGGAAGATTACCACCACCAGGATCACCACACAACTTTGGTACCTTGACTCTTTAACCACTTTGATCATCGTTACCCCTTCTTCGAAATCGTCACTGTCATTTCCAATTATTTCAAAAATCGTCCGTATTTCTGGCAGCAGGTCCAAAAGCGTAAACAAACTTGGCTACCCTCATTTTTGACATCAAATGACTAGAGTTGTTCACACTTCAACTTCAGTGCGCATGTGTACTGTGTACATCACAAACCAACTACTTAATAGCCATTGGTCCTTGCTCATGGTGTCACCTTCATCATGGTTTCCCAGTCTTCACCTGTGACTCTCTTCCATCACAGTAAGTATTGAATGTTGCCCAATGCAGAATGCCACATTGAGCAATGAGTAAAGTTTGTCCCGTATTTCTCCATCCCCCGAGAGTAACTAACTGTCCTTTATTTCTTCGATCTTACAGGTTACCTAGTGTCCCACTTCACTGTCTACCCTAACTCTTACCTCCAAGACGCAGACGTTCTCGCCTTGACCAATGTTTACCCAGAGGAGTGTGCCAAGCGCTGTGTCATGGAAACCTCCTTTGTCTGCCTGTCATTTGACTATGATAAGAATTCAAAGATTTGTTCGCTGAGCGATAGGAACTTGGACAGTGTAAATGGACTGTTCACAGCCATTGGAGTTGACTACTATCAGCTTGGTTAGTATTCATTTTCATTAAGAAGAACAAAATTTACTCATAATTTCAACAAATGATATGTTGTGAAATTTTTTTCTGTTGGTAACTGAACAAATTATGCTATAATTTTTCAGCACCTAGCAGCATGACAGGTAAGGCTGTATCCCAATTGGCGGCTAAAGTTACAGCTACGACAGTTGCTAAGCACGTCAACACATAATTATACCCGTAGTCGTTGCTGTAGCCGCCGATTTGGATACAGCCTTTAACTCTATTTGTTTGCAAAGCAAGACAGCACTAAAACATATCTTAAACAGAAAGTTTATGTCCACTCTTCCCAATTTCATGTCACTGCTTAAGCAGAAATTGATGCTTAAAAGTTGCTCTGTGCAAAATTATGCAGGAAGCTAAAAGTTGAAAGAAAGCATATTATGATATGGTATTTTGGCTGGTAGCCTTTTTCTGGGAAGAAAAATTGTTTTGTGCTTAGCACATTGTTGTGCTTTTAAGCAGCTCTGATAGACTGGGCACAGGTTTTTTGATTTATTTAACAGTTTTATTTAAAATTCTTCCATATGTTCTCATGAGTAAAAGCAAAGTGTTCTCAATTTTAATTTGCAAATGTAGTAATGACATTGATGAAGAATTGGTTTTATTAAAATACTGATCTTAAAATTATCTTTTTAACAATGTGGTCACAGTCCCTGGTGTAGCTCCGCCTACTCAACCTGCTACCCTTGCCCCTGGTTACCGATGCCCAGCTGGTTGGACTTCTTATGGTGATTACTGTTACCAAGCCCAGCAGGGAGATGGTACCTGGACCGAGGCCCTCGAGGACTGTCGAAGAATGAGTGCTGATCTGATCTCCATTCACGACAGCAATGAAAATAATTACATCGTGTCCATCATGCAAGAGAGTACGTTCCTTTCCTTTTTGCCATTTTGCCTTTTTTTCCCAACTGAAAATTTGTTTCCACAAATACGTAGCATTGACAAAGAGTATGCAATTTCTGACATTAATTCACAGATGGACTGACTGGTCAAATATGGTCTGGCATGAGTGACACTGTGACATCCTTGACCTACGAATGGACTGACCGCTCACCAGTCACATTTACCCAATGGGCCATCAACGAACCAAACAACTACGAAGGCAAGAATGAGGATTGTGTGGAGGTGTACACAGATGTAAGTAGACAAGTCATCCATAGTTATGTTTGGCCAAACTGAGGCACAACATGTGCAACAAATTTGAGCAAATAACCTTCAGGTAATCTTTGTTTTTATAAAAATAATAATAGTGTACATTTATATTCTGCCATAATATGTCTGTTATTAAATTAAACTTCCAGTGCCGAATTACCAAATCTGATGGAGATTAAAAATGATTTTATGTGACAAAGTAACCATATCCAACAAGGCCAGGCATGCCAGGTGGCAAATATTGCTGTCAGACCATGCCAGAAACAAAAAGCCTTCTACTCTTTCTGATAAGTGTTATTGGTAACGTGGTCGAGTTGCACAACACCTGGGGCCTATGGCTTAACGTCTCATCCGGAAGACGAAGCGATAATGGTTAAGTGTTCTTGCTTAAAAACACCAGAGCTTGAGTCTGGTGAGCTTGTCTGCTGGGCCTTGACATGCCACTTTAGTTATCAATGTTGTGAGTTCCAACCATCAACAGCAGAGGGTGCTGTTCATTACGCTGCTGTCTGTAGCATTGGACCTGAGCTCAATTTCATGGGGCTGCCTATAAGCACTAAAAGGAGCTAAAAAAAAAAAAAAATTTGCTCACCAAAATAAGATTACCAGGAGATACCATTTGCCACAAGTACATTTTGTGACTGCCTGCTTATTTTTGCTCAGCAAGTGACATTTTCTACTTATAATAAGGAGCTCTATGAAATTGGGTCCCTGTTGATGACCTTGTGTGGACTGAAGAGGGCAGTATGTACTGAAGAGGGTACATATTTGATAAGTCTTCTTACATAGAGCTTGAAGTTAAAATTTCTCCTGTATTTCCTTCCCCACTTTGCAGGGAACATGGAATGACCAGGATTGTGAGGATCGTAATCATTATATTTGTAAACAAATGAAGCAGAATCTGGGACCAACTCAATTTCCTATCACTCCAAACGGCTGTGATTCGGTAAGAGCTCATGCACTCAGAAAGAATATCAAACTTAATATAAAAAGAACCTTTCTTTCAAGTTTTTGTCATTAGTAAATTTGTCGCCACAAATATTGGCTCATGTAATTATTTATTTCCTCCTTTAACTAGAATTATGATCTTGACACAATAAAATTGGAGTATAACAATTAAACACAGAGAACAAAAGAAAGACTCGCTAGGGTTGAAACATCAGGCCACTAACCAATTTTTGCAGAAAAAAAGAAATTTACGTACAAAAATAAGGCAAATAAAAACAAAGCACACTGAACACAGTTCAAACACCACACTATACTGAACAGGATTAGATAACAAGTAATAAGCCTAAGGTCCTGCTGGCAACACATCAGCAGAGGCAGTGTCAGATTATCACACTATCTTATTCCTAATAAGTTCCTAATAAAAAGGGAGTGCAATAGTAGGTTACAAGATTATAAACAGCAGGGTTGTGGCCATGCAAATAAGGACTGAGCTTTATCAGATGATCTCAACCCTGCAATGTCTTAAAAGTTCGCTTAAGACTGAGTCACTACTCTTATATTCTCATTCAATACTCTTTTTTTTTTAAAGTGTAATAATGTAGAAAAATTTGTTATGAAGTTGTAAATTTTCAACTCCTATTTTTTTACTTAGGCTCTGTTTCGCAAAGGATAAATTTGCATGCGATGCTCAAATGGTCATGAGTACAAAAAATAATAACAAATTTTTGAAGTTTTAGACAAATTTAAATGTTTTGACAATAGCCTCTAGACTCCATCCAGGAAGTGTTGATTTCATTGTGTTTGTTTATGCAGGGTTGGGTCGCCTTTGAGTCATCATGTTATAAATTTGAAGATGCTTCAGAAGTGTCTTGGGACCAGGCTAACAATGACTGTGCAGCAGTAGGAGCACATCTGATAACCATCAGAGATAGGTAATACATGTTCAGGTTGGCTTAGTGGTTCAATCTTCCCTGCCAAGCTTCCACGTGGATCCTTGTTCCGTGAGTCTCTAAAGCGAACTTAATCACTGTGACTTGGTAGCCCGAGAAAACCCGATTTAGATCAATGCTTAATGGAAGGTGCTATTCAACTATTAAGAAAATCTTTTTTTTGTACAATATTCTTTAAACGTGGAAAGAATGGTACACATTAAAACACTTTTTCAAACAAGCAACATCTGTTTATCTTGCCTGTCAGGAAATAACCTGGACTACTCAAAGGGAACAATTTTTGTAAATACAGTGACATGGATCTGTGTGAAATTCCCTGACAGCTTTGCTTCCAGCTCAGGGGATTTTACGTTGTCAGTTCCTATTACATAGAGTCAACATGCCATCCAAAGTTTGACAAACACTATCAAGACTGTCAAAAACCAGAACCAAATCTACATGTAGCATACTTTAAAACTAAGTGTGTTGATATTTTGCAAACTGTGCTTTAAAAACTGCTATAACTTTTTAGAGTAATCTCAAAAATTTAAATTTGAAGAAGCCTACATCCTGGTGTTACTGCAAACTTTACTTGAAAGAAGGTGCAAAGTTTCAAATCCTATTGAAAAATATGGGACAATGGAATTTGTACAAGTTTTTTGGAGGGTTGAACAAAGAAAAATTTACTAGAGCGGGATTGAACCAACGACCTCCTTAACGTGACAACGCTCTACCAACTGAGCTATCTAGCCCTATGTTGGCGGTCTCCCTATTTTGTCAATTTTTGTTTTAGATGATCACAGTGGGATTATTCTTGTAGGGACTTAATCTCAACTTTTTAAAATTGATTTTCTGTTTTCTTATGGGTAGATATGAGCAGTCTTTCCTAGCAAGTCGACTGGGTGTTCAGAACGGTCAGATGTTTTGGATTGGGATGAGTGAATCAGCACAGAAAGGCTCCTACCAATGGGTTAACAGCATTCCGATTACTTACACCAACTGGGGCAGAGGACAACCTGGTAAGAATGCTTTAAATATTTATATTTATTGCAGTGTCCAGTGAAGTTTTACAGCACTTAAGTCTTTGTGATCCCATATCAGCCTTACTAGTCATAGTACTAAACACTGGAAGCCTTATAGCTTAGCTCTACTTTGCTCTATACTACTTAAATTCATAACAGATTTGGAGCATTTTTTAAAAATAGTTTTATTTAATCATTTTTGCAAACTTGATCTTAAACCTCTCCCCAAAAACCAAGCAAAAACTCTCCAAAACAAAAACAAACACTAGTTGAGTTGTTTTGGAACCCAATAAATTATGACACCTAAAACTCATCAATCTTTAATTCTTCAGATGACTCTAGAGGTAGCTGTGTGGCATCGTCATCAGGAGTCAGCAGCGGTCTCTGGAACGTTGTCAACTGCGACATGGGCAATAACTACATTTGTGAGTCACAACGGGCTGGTTACACGCCAGCTCCGGTCGTTACAGAGCCCTCTCCAACATTGCCTACCAACATAGGATGTCCCGTCGGCTGGATTGGGTGGGGAGACAACTGCTTCAAGGTACATAAAAACAGTTTTAAATATGACGATATACCAAAGGTAATATTCAAAGAAGGAAAGGGTGATGAATGAAATGGTGCAGGTCTGTCCAAAATTTTAGACCAACTGAGTCCAGTTGGAAATCCAAATGGGCTCAGTTGGCTTGATGTAATTGAATTGGAACTTGTTGAAATTTGTTTCTACCAATTGGAAATTTCACCTCCTAATATATTTCCAATTGGAAATTTTATTTCCCTACAGGGTTCAAAGGAAAAAAAAAAAATTCAATATTCAGATTATTCCAATGTGTGCCTACTGGATTAAGAATTAGTTATATGCACTGGTGTAAATCCCTTGTTGGGGTGGGATATATTATATCCCCATAAGTTTTTGAACTGTCAGCTCATGGGTACAAACTGATCAGTTAAAGATCATTTGAGACCAATTGGGTGTTGTTCGGAAAATTTCCAAATGGTCTTGTTGGAAACAAATTCAAACTTAGTCCAATTGTTTCCAAATGTGTCCAATTGTGTCCAATCAGTTTTGTGCCAAAACACAACATCGGAAAAATTCCAATTGGTTCCAATTGGAAAATTGAATTGGACATTTTGGTAAGGGTTTGTGAAGAGCCATAGTGTTAGCCTTTTTAAATGACCTGTTAAGATAACCTCCATATTCAATTCACCCTGTTTCACTTTTTCTAAATAAGTGAGATATTCTTGTTTTTCTTCTTCTCCTTCATTAGCCCTTTCAACCTGCAGATAAGAAATCGTTTTGGGATGCTGAAGCTCAGTGTGTCAGTCTGGGAGCAAATCTAGCAAGCTTTCATAGCTCCGAGGAAGAAGTGTACCTTGTAGTCACAGCTGCGCTCTAGTAAGTTGATCAAAGATGGCAGACGTTTTGAAAGAGAGTCGTTTACATTTTGTTGGTCATGAACAAGAATGAGAATCTTGACACAATTCAGACTTTTTATGTCTGCCCATTGTGAAAAAGGGTAGCTGGTACCTGTTTCCTGGTAATTTCTTTAAATGAAAATATTCCTGCTCTGTATTTTGCTTCTGTTGGACTGAGTATACTGTTCCCAAAAGCTCCTCGATATCTGGAACACTGAGGGGATGGTTTCACAATGAGCTAAGATTTACCGTTATTGCAAAGCATTTTAAATTGCTATGCAAATAAGTGTGATGTCACAACCATAAAAAGCACTATGGAAATATTGAGGACCCATTTTAAGTATATCGATTTCACAAAGCACTAAGATTCATCTTATTTATATAAGATGAGCTCTACAATAATACCATAGTGATTTGTATTGTGACATCACACTTTGCTTAGTAATTAAGATTGGTACACAGCCCAAAAACAATCTTAGCTCTTTGTGAAATTGAGCCTTTATGGTGTTATTGTCAATTTGGATCCTTCTTTCAGACCTTTTATTTTCTGTGATGTGACTCTCACCCTGAAACAAGTTAGTCGACAAAGTAAAATGAATGTCGATAACCAGCCTATACAAGTTGAATCCAGTATCTAGATTTTGTTCTCTTACCAGCTCAAGTAAACCTTCCTATGGTATCGCACCATCTATGCATTAGCGTTCCCGAACCAGCCCCTCTCCACCCCCTGCTATTGACCATCTGGATCCACCCCCTTTTTCTAACATAGGATAGACACTTTATGACTGTTTTTCTTTTTAATATAAAAAAAAAACAGTACCAGTGAGCCCTTTTGGATTGGACTCCATGATTCACAAAATGAAGGAGGTAAGGAACTTGTCTCACAATAAAAGTCTGTTTCTCTGTTTTGTTTTTTGCACAACCTTTCGTCTCTATGGAATCCAGTTCAAATTCAAAAAAGGTTTCATATTTTCATTTCAGTGCCAAAGTGTTGTATCTCCTAAAGAAGCACTTACATTACACACAAGTTTGAATTTGTTGTACCTCGCTTAAGATACCGGTGCAATGTTTTTGTAAAATTGAGATACATCTTTATTGCTCTGTCGAGTCGATATGGGTTGGGTTTTTTGGTCCTTACTTGTTTATTTGTGTATTTTTCGTTTTTATGTTTCTCTCCCACATCTAAAGACTGTTCATTTTGTTAATGTTAGTATCGTCTTTCTACAATACAAGTATCCTCTGGCCAGGAAGTAACAATGTCAGGATTTTAAAAAAAATTATTACCCGAGCCCTTGCTCTCATTATTAGAAAGCTCTCAACAAATCATAAATTTTAAATCACATAATTGTGCAAAATTTTAGAGTGTTTACATTTTGTTTACAGTATGTTTTAATGATTTAAATGTTCCATGTTTATTTCCCAGAAAAAACCTCTTTCTGTTCTTTTATTGTCTTACTATTTTACCTTGTAGCTAAAAGTAATGTTACCTATTTTTATTACACATTGTCATGCGTCTTTGAACAGCCTAGGTTGAAATTGACACATTAGAAATAAAATTATTATAATTATTGCTATTTTTATTTTGTCTATAATAATAATAATACTTGGTTCTTATATAGCGCTTTTTATCATACCCTTAGGGGCGAAACAAAGCGCTCAGTA
>JAUELU010000041.1:5002685-5032640 GCA_032357145.1 Evasterias troschelii | reverse complement strand
ATTATCTGATAAGCTGATCAGATGATCACCGTATATAGCCCAACCCTCAAACCCGTCGCTAGGCAGCGCAGTACCACACAGGTACCACCGCAGTATCTGCTGCCACCAAGAGTTCAAGATCGGTGAAGGATATGGTGTATAGATAGCTCAGTTGGGAGAGCCCCGGCATGGTAATCCGGAGGTCGTTGGTTCAAATCCCCCTCTAGTCAATTTTTGTTTGTTTAACCCAAAATAATTGATTTAGGCAAACACTTGTGCAAAGCTGTGCTAATGAGTAAGATCACAGTTTCGTGTTTGTAATTTAACTTTCTTTTTGCTGCAACAGTTATGGGCTGTGCGGATGGATGGAGGTTATATGATGACATGTGCTACTTAATCCAGCCTCAGATACTGAACTACAACGATGCAAGGGCAACCTGTGTGGCAGATCAGGCTGACCTAGCCATCATCACCAGCTTGGATATGAACGTAAGATCAATAAGAAGACAGTCCCACAGTTACTCCAATTAAATTGACCATAAATATCAGAAATCATGTCTTCTCATTGTTAATATTCTTGCTTTGTTGCAGAATGTGGCTACTCAGTGAAATCTGGTTTTTCCATCTCTGCTTTGCCTTGTTAAATGGAATAGTACATATTTCACCTTGTGATTATATTCTGTGACAACGTTGTATTCTGCATCCAATATTTGTATGATCAACTTGTCTAAAGGACAACAATTTCTTAATTTGTATTTGGACTTAACAGACTTTGTCCTCCCAAGCTTTTCTTGTTGAATCAAAGAAAGTTGTGAAGGGAAAGATGAAGGAGAGTTATCTGTTCATAGATTGACAAGTCAAGTATTGTTTAGTTTTGGAAAAACTATGAGATTTTTAAGGTTTAGTTTGTGCCGGTTTCACAATAAAAATCTCCTTTCCTAATTATGTTATATTAACCTAAACTAGTTAAAACAAATTTGTGTGATTTTCTTGTATTTGTTTGTAATAATAATAATAAAGTATTTATAAAGCACTTTATGAAAGGCTTCAAGGCGCTTTACAACAATACATTAAGACAGCAAGTACATAATACAGAAAGCAATAAAATACAAGACAATAAAGTACAAGACAATAAAATACAGGAATTTAGAACAGTGTGTGTTCTCTTCAAGGAATTGTTTCAAATTGTATCAATTGTCCAGTGTGTAAGATGGATACACTATTTCTAAGCGTTTTAATTTTATTTATTTATTTATTTATTTATTTTGTTTTATTCACCGTTTAGGCATGGCTTGCACGATATGTTTCGGCCTCTGGGAACAACCACTGGATAGGGCTTCACGATTTATCTGATGAGGGCCAGTTTGTGTGGGTGGACGGCACACCACTCAGTTCCGATCTTGCGTAAGTTTACAGCCATCTGGTACCCTGGTCATGGGGTTAAGTTAAATTTATGCAGGCGATTGGATTTTGTTCTGATCTGAGGATTTTTTCACAATTTCTTTGAGCTTTCAAAAGTTAGAATGAGATAGTCCACATTGTGTCCAAACCAGTAGTTGTTTTTTTATATCTGGTGATGCACAGAGTCTGTAAACCTCTTGAATTGTAAACATTTTGGAGGTTTTGCGTCTGAAATAAGGGGGGAGACATGCCTTTAAGTAACTTTTCAGTAAATTTCAGGCGTGTAATCAGCTGATTTCCTCTTTTACTTTAAACACAACGTTGTCGTAAAAAAACTGAAAAATATTGTGTTGATTTTTTTGTGTACTGGGCTGTTTCCTTTTTTTGTTATTACATAGATGCATGTCCAATAATTATAAAACACTTGGTTGGAATTTTCTTAGCAGAATAATAAAGCATTTGATTGGAATTTTCTTTGCAGAACTCTTTGGGATAACGGACAGCCTGATAACTACGGAGACACTGGAGAGGACTGCACTGTCTTAAAAGATAACGGACGATGGAATGATGGTTTATGTACATACAACAAACCATTCGTATGCCAGAGACCTGTAGGTATGCATCTAAATAACCTCAGGACTAACTGAAAGTTTGTCACTTAGTCATCCAGAACCCTCCCTTTGGAAATACAAGGGATGAGTACTTTCAGACTGTTGTACAAATATGGCATAAAAGAATGGACTGGTGCCATGGCATTGTTTATCATTGTTCGTATACAAGTACTTTTTTCAGGGTAATATTTTTTTTGAATGATTATTTTGATTGAAACATAAACTGATTTTAAAAGTAATGGATGTTAAAACTTATTGTACAAAAAGTAACCAGACTATTTGCTATTCCAGCCTTGGTTTGATTACATTGATTTGAATGGGAGATAATCAAGATGGCAAAATCCAACTATTTGTTTCAAAACCCCTTTCTGCTTTTAGTGTTATGCCCTGATGGCTGGACCCTGTACAAGGGACTTTGTTACAAACTCATGCCAGACCAGAAGACTTGGAACGATGCAAGACTGACTTGCCAGAGCACTCAAGGAGACCTGGCTAAAATCACCAGCCCAGAATTAAACGTAAGACCTTTCCTTCAGTAAGTCAGGGTATTATGTAGATTTGACGTGGCAATCTTGGGCTTTTGGGAGTTGGCTGTAATTTTTTTTGAATGTTTTCTGTTTCACCAGAGGGGACAGTGCCTTTGCGGCTGCCAGTGGAACATATTCTCTGGAACTCTCAGAGAGGTGGTGCAATTGCTCAAGTGCCTCCTCAATATATGTTTATTCCCAGCACCTTCCTAATTTATTTATTTTTATTTTTTCCTTTTCTTTTAATGTCTTTCTTTCTGCAATTTTATAAGGTGTTTTGTTCTGTTGATATTGCTTCACATTTTAATTATTAACTTTAGTTTGAGGAAATTGTGCCCAACAGACCCTTCTTATTGACGTCACATTCCTATAGACCTTTTTCATTCTGCCGCCATCTCGGTCATGTTCCCTGCATTCAGCTGCAGTAATGGATGTTGAAATTCACTGTACAATAAGTATAACCAGACTATGCCCTTCCAGCCTTGGTTTGATTACATTGATTTGAATGGGAGAGAATCAAGATGGCAGCACCATGATGAATGTTTACAGCAATGCAAGAGTCTGCCATACTAGAGTATTACGCACATGTATGGATAGTGTGCCATCCAGCATTGTGCTTCATAGCTTATGTTTGCGCAGTTGTAGTAACGTGTGTGTGATGTGCATATTCCAGCATGACAAGTGATAAAATAGTGACCCCATCTGAGAAGGGTCTATTGTAACTTTAACTTAGTCACAATACTGACACTGCTTTCATATGAATTGCGTTTTAAAATTAGACATGGCTCGGCAACAAGGTGAGAGAGGCTGGAGGTGAACATTACATAGGTCTCCATGATTTGAGTAACGAAGGTCGCTTCTCATGGAGTGATGGCTCCACACTGGACCAAGGTCTCACGTAAGAATTACTCTTAATTATAGCAATTTCGCTTGATTTAAACTTGCTTCTGTGGTGGTGTGCATCTCATGCATGCATTTTAAGCAACCAGATATAACATAAAATTATGTGTGCACTATACACCTATAATGTAGCCAAAATTATCTGGCGTTTCAAATTTCAAAGTTAGAATATTTCCTAAGTATCATAAGCAGAGAGAAACACATGAGGTTTCTTGAGGCACAAGAGAGTCAAAAGTAATGGCGATACTGCAGTTGAATCCTGAAAAACTAATCTTAGTAAATATATAATTTAATTTCCCTTTTTAACCATTTTTGTTAATGTTTCGTGTTTTGTGTAATTGTGTTTTTATTCCCTTTTAGAAATTTTACTCTGCTGTATTTTCTTATTCTACTTGGTTCTTTGTTTAAACACTTTGGTGTGTATGGTTTAGATTTATGGCTCTATATAAGTTCTATTTATATTATTAATTATTATTATTAGGACCATTTAGTTGATAAGCACTTGGGAACAGCTAACTTTTCTTTCTTATCATTAAAACATGTTCCCATAAACATTTTTCCAATAGATGCCGTCTTTACGGTAACTTGGGTTTTGGCTTTGGGCCACGTAAAGCCTTCTAATTTTTCTATAGGGTCAAAAGGTTCACTGACCAACTATACAAGGATATTGATAAAACTTCTACATTATTTATGCATATTACACATAGTCGTGCTTTTAAAAAGAGATTATCATTGCTGGTAAAGATAGCCGACTTTACACTGTTTGATGCCAATCAGTACCTATCTATAACCCATAAACATGAACATGCCAATAAAAAGCATGCCATATGCACAGACATCATCTGTGTGAAGAGTTTCTTGTTTTGACATCGCAGCAATAATTCTGAGGGGAAATCTACAGCTACAGACAGAAAAGAAGAAGAAGAAATCAAAATCACAGGCATAAGATGCTGGTAGTTCATAATCAAAGTTTTTGTATTCATTTATTTATTTGTAGATCTCTCTGGGATATCAACGAACCCAATAACTATGGTAATGGGGAAGACTGTGTCGTCCTTAAAGACAATGCACTCTGGAATGATTTAGACTGCACTGCTCTAAGGGCCTACATCTGCGTGAGGCCTTACGGTAAGTTGTTACTCAAAAGTCATTATGAGCAAGGTGTAATACACTGTGCTGTAGGGGAGGGTACATTAACTGAGGTCAAGCTCACCAAATAATTATAGAGAGCATTTTAAGATGAGCTTTAAGACCAGGGGTACAGTTTAATGGAGCTGTTTTATATTGAGAAAATATTTGGCATGTTTTGAGGAAAACAGTTGTGGTACTGGGCGGTTAATCTGAGATGAGTTATGGTAAATAAAATCTCTTTAAAGTGATTTTGTTTGAATGGTTGCAGTTTGACATTCCAAGCGAGAAGTTAAGAATTTTAAAGTAAAGATGTTATGTTAACTTAATTCTAAATTGTTACTGAAATTTAAGTTTGCCTTGATATCCGACCATGCCCAGTTCGGTCTGCTTTGGTTGAGCAGCTTACTGCACCTGATTTATGTTCTGGTGGCCAAGTATTTGGGGTGTTGGTTTCGAATCCCAGCCAATGTTACTTGTTTCCTTGAGCAAGACACTATAATTGCCCAGGGGTAAATGGGTACCTGTGAGGGCAGAGATGATTCTATTGATTGATTTAGCTTGGTGTGCACTTTGGCAGCACAAGCTGTACTTTCCACAGGGAGCTTAGATGGTGTGAGGAATAAAATAAATTGCCCAATTATTGGAGTAAATAATGTTCATGCACCATGAGCATAAAAAATAATTGGCAGATACTGGTGCTGTTATAAAAAAATGTGCAATATTATTATGTTTTGTAAAAACTGATTGCATAGTTAAACAAAAACCCATTTTTCTCTAAGCAAAAAAATGCAAGAACATGATTAGTAAGTTTATATGTTGAAGGGCTCAATGACATATAAGCCCTGGATAAAGTTGATCGTTTGTTAAGCTCTTACACTGCCATCACAGTCTGGAGTTCATCACTTCCAAATTGGATCTTGTATTAGCTGCTATGCCATTTAGCCTTTCATTTTATGAAGGGATGATTCACAACTCATTGATGGATTATGTGAACGGCCGAGCAGATGGCAATGTTGACGAGTCAACAGTTCCCGCCGTGTCGTCACAGCGGAAGTACTTCGTTAAACTCACAGGACGTACACTCACAGCGCCGAATCCGTCCAACCACAGGCCTCAAGTAAAGCAGGATGTCAGATGAAAATATTATAAGTTTACAGAGAAAGCTACGATCAGAATTAGAACAGAGATTTACACCCATGACAGAAGATCGGCAGATGTTCCAAATTTTAACTTCTTAAGAATAAAGATTATGTCAACAGATCACTTAGTTGCATGGTGGATTGGTTGTGGTTTTGGATCTGGGACTTCTTAAAGACATTGAGAGAATTATCAGCTTGCGGTTTTGCCACTTGCAATAATTGTTTGGTGCTATACAGACTATCTGCCTATTCATAGACAGAGTTGTCCAACTTCCAGTTGTGGTGGGCCAAGAATAGAGCACTGTGGAACCCCAACTATGATAGGATGGTACCTGTCAGGAAATGTTATTTATAGGACATAGGATATGGAAAGTTTGACAACCTCAAGTTGATGGAACGCAAATACAAGATGGGAAGCTAAAATTAAAGAGAAAACTCAGAATTTTGCAGATGTGTGACTTGAACATTTTGAGAATTCTAGGAAGATTGTTGTAAGGCATCTCTGAGAGATCACTGAAGGAAAAGTTGAGAAGTTATCACCTTTTAATGGGAGTAAGTCAATGGAGGAATCTGTCTAGGAAATTCACTTCTGGAGATTGACAATTTTAGCATAAGATTTCACATGATCTTTTCTTTGCTAGTCAAACTTGGCACACACAAGACAGCAGTTTGCAGCTGGGGAACTGTTTTGTCAGGGCATCAAAGAAATGAAATTGGGTCATGTCGCGTTGAGATCACAGAAGTGTTTCAGATGGAAATTGCTTTTCATGGTGAGATAGCCAACAAATACTGTCACCACTGCAACTGTTCTCCATCAAACACCCCTAGAAAATAAAATGATGAGAAAACTGCAAACAAGCTACTGCAACCACTGCCAGCATATTTTGTGCACAATTATCATGCACAGTTTCCTGGTACTGGGACTCTTCCTTAAACCTTTATCAGTTCGGGCTCAGACAACGATGACTCCAGAAACCCAAATACAGGCTGGAGGAACTACAATCACTCCTGACTTCAAAACATATACAAAGATGACATTGAGAATTTTGGAAAGGTTCCCAGTGAAAGTTTCTTTTCCCCCTGGATCGTCAAGACGAATTCCTACATGTTGGTAATTTTGTCAGTAAAGTTTATTATTTTTCCCTCTGTTCCCTCAGCTGACATGTGGTTAATTAAAGGTATATGCTGGTGTAGGATTCTTGTTTTAAATCCCATCTCAAGAGCCTACCATTAAGATGGCACTTTTAATCCCCCTTTTTTCTCTTTCATTCAACAAAATAATCAACAAAGTTAATGATAGGTAGGATTTGAAACTTTGCATGGATCAAGTGAGGTTTGCGGTGACACCATGTACAAAACACCTTTATGAGTTGTGATGGTTCTGAGAAGCCCTGGAGGTTTTACTGAGAACCACCACGACTCCTACTGAGATTTATCTACATGGTCCGATTCTTCTCAGAATCACCACGACTCGTACAGAGATTTATGTACATGGTCCGGTTCTTCTCAGAACCACCATGACTCCTACAGAGATTTATGTACATTGTCCGGTTCTTCTCAGAACCACCACGACTCCTACAGAGATTTATGTACATGGTCCGGTTCTTCTCAGAATCACCAAGACTCCTACAGAGATTTATGTAGATGGTCCTGTTCTTCTCAGAACAACCACGACTCCTACAAAGATTTATGTACATGGACCGGTTTTTCTCAGAACCACCATGATTCATACAGAGATTTATGTACATGGTCCTGTTCTTCTCGATCAACACCACCATGACTCATAAAGAGATTTATGTACAAAGGTGTCACTTTAAAACCTCACTCGAAAGCTAATAATCAAACACCAAACAGCACTTTTAGTCCCTGCCTAATTATCTGGATATCCTCTATTTCATGTATTTGGGTTTCACTCACTCATCTTTATCTGGACGTTTTTGACATGTCTTTGCTTCATATTTAAGCCTAGGGGTTACTATACAGTCTTACATTTACTTTTTAAGATGCTCGATTGGCTTGGTTTTACCATACAAAGCACTAAGAATCAAGATGAGTTTTTAATATCGCCAAATTGTTTGTATTCTGACATTGTTTAGCAATTAAGATTGATTTAAAACTTAAGAATCTTAGCACTTTGTGAAATCGCAAATTATATTTATCATTTAAATACCTGACACTTTAAATAATGAGTCCATATTTTTGTTTATCTTACAGGGGATATACCGTTTACAACAGCTGTGCCAGAATGTAAGTTTACTAACATCTGCAACTTTAAAACACCTTTTCGTTGTTATTTGTCAGGGCACATAAGTCTAGAAAACCTCTCAAATGTAAAATCTCAGAGATTCGGTGGGCCTCTTCCTCTAGACAAAGAGAGAAAGGCTTGCCTTAAATAATCCCAAGCTAACATTGAAGCTTATAATTATTGTACATTTCCATCAGCACTGCAACTTCAAGAAAAGGCCCACTAGACTGTGGATTGGACCAGAAAATGTTGGCAAGACCTAAAATATTTTTTTGGGGTGGGGATGGGGGCGGGGAGTTAATGTGTGCTTCAGTTTTACTAGGAGGTTTTGAATAGAAAAACCTAAAAGTATGTGTATGAAAAATACTTGACCATGTGACTCCTTTAGTTTTGGTGTTTGCTGGCCCAATGCTAAAACTACTGGACTGTGGCCGACCCCTGCTGTATGAGGCATTTTTAAGGACAGCTCTGAGTAATACCTTTTTGAAAAGATCGCTGTTGTGCCACAGTGTCTTGGATATGTGGCGGGGAGGGGGGGCTACTATCAGTTTTCATTTGATAGCTAAAGTTGCATGGCCCAACTTTCGGCAAAAGAACATTTGTTTATAAAAAGAAATGCTGACAAATTTTGACAGATGATGCTGTTTGACAATGAAAAACATACAAAAACTTTCGCTTAACGGACAATGCACATAATACCTGTACTGTCAGAGATTTTTTGTTCAATGATCCTGTTAAAATATGTTTTTTTTAAGTAACGCAATGAAAGCTTATAACTTTCTTGAATCTATAAAAATTACTATTTAAAATTTTAATCTACCCCCATGTTGATACGCCACTGTTTGGCACAAATACTAAAAGTTGTTGCCAAATAATTCTAGTGAGTCCATACGAAGGTAATACAACTCTTTAAATTACTGGGAAGGATGAATCAGTGAATGATAGGGGGACAACAAATAGGAGGAAGGAAATCAAATCAAAATCAAGGGGGACCTGTGGACAGAGCTGATGTCTAAAAGTTCAGCAGGGAGATCGGTCGCTGATGAGAGAGTCCTGGGAATGGCTCACACTTTGGCCAAACAAATAGTTCCTGCACTTGTCACGTTTAATTGATTGTTTTTCTGTGGGATATAGTGGAGAGGGGGTGGATAGAAGAATCGCACAATGATACAGAAACAAGTAAAATCACTTGCAGAGCTGAAGTTTTACACTGGACCAGAGGTGGGCCAGAGGCCAGTGATTTTAGTGTTGGGCCAGTAAACACATGACTGGACAAGTCAAGCTGTCTTGTGTTTGTTGACACAATGTTCACGTCTTGAACAGAAACAAACTATACATTAACTTTGAGACTGATATACCTTTTAATTCTGCTGAGTTTTATACTGAAGTATACTCAGTACCCATGAAGACAATTGAGATAAATCTTCTCTTACATGTCTTACAGCTTAGAGTTAAATGCATTTTAAACTGTGTCTGGCACTTTTTTCCTATTTTGGTTCTGGTCTTGTAAAGCAAATTCTGGTTCAATACACATTTTGAGCTACAAGCCCTGTGGTCTTGTGGGTTTTTCCCTGAGATAGAGCACTGACAAACTCAGAGTGTCTGGTATTTTGGCATAGTGAGCTCATAACAGCAGACATTTCTAGGAGTTTGTTTGTTTGTGGGTATGTTTTTGGTTTTATTTGATTTGGGGGGGAGCATTCCACGAGTACTTCGGTCCACTAATGTTTGACCTGGGGTGGCCTTTACCTTTTGGTTACATTTCATAACTTAATTGCTTAAGTCAGAGGTCATATCTGCCCAAATCAATTAGTAGTTGAAAATCTGTAAAATTTGTAATCATATTAAACATCCTTGTATATTTGGTTTGTGGTAACATCCTGAAAACATGCTGTGTGGGAAATAGCATTTTAATTTGTCATAATGAAGTATGAGAGGTATTTTACAACAAGTTACAAAGCAAGTTTTGGGCTACTCTCTTTATTTGTATGATAATTATGTGGGTTTTGTTTTGAAAAAGGTCATAGAATATATGGCAAAACACTCAAGAGGTACTAAACAATTTTTTTGTTTTGTTTTTAATGCTCAATTTGCATCTGGGATAAAGAACCTTATTTGTGTTTAACCCAGACACTGATGGGTGCTAAAGCACTTTACATATTCCTGAGTCCTGTTAAAAAAAACACAAATGTAGAATTTGAACTGCCTTTTCTGATCAGGCAAGCTTGGTTTGACATCTGCTCAAGAATGGCAAAGGTCATGGGTTTGAATCCCACCTGAGTAATATGCCTATGAAACTGTTATAGGACTCGGGGAAAGTACTGATAGTACAGTACTCAACACACAAGTGTGTTGGTGAACCATAATTAAAAATCTGAAATTTTTTGAAATTAATATTTTTTATTTTGTTTTCTTAGGAAGAATAGTAACAAAATCCTAGTTTGAAATGACACCATAATCTCCTCGATACAAAAATCAGTTACCAGGCTTGGAGTTTTGTCTTAGAAAGAGCAGAGGCAATTATTAATTTGCCATTGGAAAATTTAAAAGTGGATGTGAAACTTGTGAAGGAGCAACATATAGGCATTTGTGTCCATGACCACCATGCCATTCCTGACCTATATTACATTACAGTTTGTTGGTTTTCTTCATCAGTTCCAGCATGTCCAACTGACGCAGACTGGATCCTAATGGGTGATTCGTGCTACTACTTCAGTACAACTGTTGAGAACGCAGAGCGTAAAAGCTGGCAAGCTGCTGAAGGCTGGTGCAACCAGAAAGGCGGCAATCTGGCCTCTGTTCATGGATTGGATGAACAGAGCTTCATCAACAACAGGGTAATTCATCTGTCTTTGCTTAGTTAAACTCGGTTGAAATTTAAGTTTAAAAAAAGTTTGTAACCATTTTGTTGAAGTTAGTTGTCAGAATGCTGATAAGGGGTCCTGGGCAAGAAATTTGTGTTCTTGAGCAAGACGCTAATCTTCAGACGGGATGTAATTACTAAAAGTTATGTACAGGGTTTGCCCAAGTGTTTCTGGCATGGTTGGCTGCAGCTTGCGCCGCATCAACCTGTTTACCCTATGGTTGTCCAAGCCTGAGTTTGAGTTCAGAGTTTTCCCACCGAATTTGAGTCCCCTTTTCTCTGAGTCCATGGACGAGTCTCTCATGGATGTCACTGCATCACACACGTTTGTATCTGCATGCTCAACATTTTCAATACTAAAACAGGGTGCTTTACAGACCATATAACCTGTGGCATAACCTGTTTACATAGAGCCTGGACATCCCGCATGCAAAATTTGGGAACAAATCTAAATCTTATACTTTATGGAGAATGTACTGTCTGATTTTCATCAATTTTTGTTATGAAGAAAGGGGATATATCTTTTTAAAAACTTGTACATCTGTTACTTTTATAACTCTTATGTGGAAATTATTGCATAGAGTAAAGTTTGCCAGAAGCAGTTAGTTTGAAGATATTAGACCACTGCGTCCTGGTGTGTATAGCTCTATCAGATTAGTCAAGTATTAATGGGTGCCAATTCATATAAACAGGTATAATAAAGTGTAGAAAATGAAAAAATTAATAATTGAAAACTAAACTTAATAATTCTGTTGAGATCCACCACAGATATTATTGTAACTGTCTTTCTTACTTATTGCCAACAGATGGCTGGGTTGACTGTAGAATCTCACTGGATTGGAATCAGAGAGTACGAACTTGAAGGAAAATACAGGTAAGTAAACTCCTGCAAATGAAAGTATGTCAGTGATACCTTACTAATCATTGAAAAATATAAACTAAATATTGCACCCAGATATGTTTGACCTACTCTCAGGAAGTGATTGTCAATTTGTTTATTTTTTTAAAATTGAGGTAAAGGAATTTCTAAATAATTGCAGATAAAAAAAAGAAATCCATCAGTTTCCAAATGACTGCAAGTATGTGTCGCGTTAAAGGCCATATCACATGAGACAATTTACAGGCAACAGGTTCTAGACAATCTCACATTTAAGTTTTCTTATTATTTTATTGGGGATAGTGAGTTACAGTGAGAAGACTGTCTCTTGTGCTGCCAAAGTGTTTCTTTTGCACGCAGTGCAGTTGGTTGCCTCCAAGTTCCCTGAAAACATGCCCTGTGTGACGGCCTTTAGTCAAAATCAGATGGAACTTATTTCAATATGGGCAATTCGCATTACAGTGTTTACCCCTGAGAGACCATTTCCAATCGTGTCAAAACAAAAGGGCTAACAAGTTTTGGTCCTCACACACAGGGTCTGCCTCATTAAGCTGTTTTTTTTAAGGGACACATTGCCTTCGGATTGGGCGCTCTGGCCTGTAAAAAGTGTTTGTTATGAAATTAATATGGTTGGAATAATGTTTTAAAAGTAGAATAATATAATGATTCAGACAAATATCTCTCTAAATTGTGTGGTTTTCCTTTTACTTTGTGAACTAACACATCAATAAAACACATAATATGATTTTGTGGTACAGTTTAACTTGCCACACCTGCTAGTAATACCTTGTCACTTAAGTGTCATTTTATGCGACATTATGCCCCATGCCAAAATAAATCAGGATCTTCTCGGAAATACTGAATTAGTATTAAAAGTGAAAACAATCAAGACTCCAATCAGCCTCGATACCAATGTAATGTGATGTCTTAAACAGTCAAAATCAGATGAAACTTAAACTTAAACATTCTATACATTGAGAAACACTTATTTTCGCACAGACTTTAATTTAGGTGTTATTTGAAAGCTCTTCTTCACATTTATTTAATGAGAACTTAAACCCAGTTTTTATTTTTGGTAGGAAGTGCCTTGTTTTTTGCATTGAGCCATTTTGCCAACAGATGGGTAACGTGTGTATCAATCATTTCTTAATTTTATTTAGTTGGTCTGACAATACCCCAGTTGACTTTGATAACTGGGTTGATGGTGAACCCAATGACTTCAATGGGGAAGAACAGTGCGGTGAATTGTACGCTGGAGGTGAGATATTTTTTCTTTTCCTTCAGACAACCTCTCCATGTTGATTGTCCATCTAGAAACTATAGTTTATATGCTGCCATCTACTGTGAATGTATAATGCACGATGTGGTCTAGCGTACAAGAAGGATGGGACGATAATGGACGATGAATGGTACGATAATGCATGGTTTATGAAATAGATCATAATGCTTAAATTAAAGAATTTTGTGTGATCAAAAATCAAATGGTAAGTGTGTAGTTAAAAGGATGTTCAGGTGTGTGCATCTCAATGATCCGAACTTAAGAGAACTTGCAGACAAAAAGGGAGTTTTGAAAATATCATACCCTTGCCTTGTCTCTTTTGTTCTTTAGACAGTTCTTTCAAATGAAAAATTTGCCATGCGACCAATATACATCAGCCATCAAAATAATGACAAAACAAGTTTTATTTTTAGTCACTCTATTAGAAATATACAAGGAACAACTCCCCAATTTGATAGAGCTGCTTTTATCAGAAAATGTTCCTTAATGATTTTCTGCAACAAACAAAATAAGTAGGATACCAGTCGTAGAAGGTACATGTGACATTTCGCTAGTTACTTTAATTTATTAAGCAAAATTTGGTTGTGTATAAATAAAGCAGCTTTATAACTATCACTGGGACCATTGAAACTTCCGTGCACACTGCCTTCAGAACCTGCCTTGCATTTGCTTGGTCATACGTGTAAATTTTTAGTCACGAGTATTGTCCTTTTGTTGTCAACTTCAAGTCACAAGTAAATTTGTCTTAACTGAAAGTTCTACATGCATATGAGAATATGACCACAGCTTCATGAGAATTTGAATGCCTAGGGAGGTTTGACTGCAATCAAAAACAGGAAAACAGCCTGTGTTTATTGTCACTGTTTCTGCAATCCACTACACATCTGTTTACACGATGAGTATATGAACCAGCCTTAACAGTCAAAGTTAACTTTGAACAAACCAAGCCAAGTCTCCATGTTAAGTCAAAAGTCATTTAAATCAAGACTAAAGTTAAGTCACTAGTCATTAATTTGCCACTGGCGTCTTAAGTCACTTTATCCAAAGTTAATCAATAACTTAACAACAGTTGTCCAAAGTTAATCAATAACTTAACAACAGTTGGACAGTTTGTCGGATATTTATGTATCCTTCATGAAAGCGCTTTAGAATCAAGGTTTTATTAAGGTGAGTGTAAGTAACAGGTGAACTTACACTCATGCATCCACCCTAGCTTTGCTCTTTAAATGCTGGTCTATTTCAGTCAAGTATATTTGGTACCTTAAAGCCTGGGCCCAATTTCATAGAGCTGCTTATCAGCACCAAAAAATAGGATCAGCAACAAAATTAGGCTTAGCAGATTAAGGAAACCAGCCAAAAATCTATTTCACATATACCATTTTTTACTATATATCCTCCTCATTTTTGCTTAGCAGTTAATTGTTAAGAAATATTTTCTGTGTAAGCATGCAGAGTCTATACAACTTTGGGCAGGGCCCACATTTACAGAGCTGCCTAAGCAAACAAACATATATTGCTTTGTGGTTTTTGCAAAAAATGAGGAGGATACCAGTCACAGACGGTACATGGGACACTGTCTTTTGGCTGGAAACCTTTTTATTTGTTTGCTCTTAAATAAAGCAGCTCTATGACTTACGTGTAATGCTTTCATTTTCAGATAAATTACAAAAGAAACAAACATAGAACCAAAACAATACTGCAGTCAAGACATAAACAAGCTGAAAGCTTACATCCCAAACCTTATTTTCATAAACAAATTTTGAAGTTAAGTGTGTTGTACAACTATTACAATATAAGCCCTCTCAATGCGACAGTCTGAAAATTGACCTGATTCAATGACCCGGGACACTGCTAGGGTTAATCTTAAATGGATAACACACCATTGATTTGGGGGAATCATCTAGTATTCAATAAACTTACTGCCAAACCAATCTGTGAAAACTCTGTTTGTCTTCATCCACTCAGATGGTAAATGGAATGACGCCAACTGCGGCATCGATAAGAACTTCATCTGCAGGAAGCAAGTCAACTCTGTGGCACCCATCACCTACGCGCCAACCCCAGCAGCCACTGGTAACTGCCCAAGCGGGGCCATTAGGTTTGACAACTGGTGCTACACATTCTATGGCGAGCAGGAAGCAGACAGGAAGAGTTGGGAAGACGCCAGGGAAGCATGTGAGGCAGCACCAGGATATAGAATGGCTGTTCTTCACTCTGCACCGCTGCAAGGTAAGTTTATAATTGAGTGTTTTTTTTTACTTCTTAGAAAAAAGAAATAAATGTGTGCACATGATTTGAATGCTCTAATATTCAATAATTTCTCATGATGTGCACGAGTAATATTGACCATTGACCCAACTCAGTCACCTGATGTCATCTTCACATTTATATTGGTTGTGCCATTTTGGGAGTCGGTGTCAGTGTTCGTTGTACAGTGCATTGCGCATTTTAGGCGATGCAGCGATTACACGTTCATGTATAAGTTCAATTTCAACTTCTAAAAATGGCAAGCATGGCAGGCAGTATCAATGTGGGATGTTGGTGCAAGTGCAGTACCTATGTTTACATTACTATTTTGCTTTTGAAAATATGATTTGCAGTTGCAAATATCCATGTGATAATATTTTTGTGACACAAAACTTTGTTTTGTTATTGAATTTGTGGTGATTGTGTTTATCTCTATTTTTGAAGCTCTGAAGACTCACCTCTATCCATACTATTATTATTTTATTATTTGCGCTATGATTTTTATGAAATAGCACCTGATATATTTTAATTGTTATGTTATGTTATGTTATATTACTCTCAACTATATGGTATTTAATAAGTTGTATATAAATTGAATGGAAATATGATCTTTATGTTTTATGGTATCAATTTCTTGATACATTTTCTTCTCTGTTTCTGTCAGGAATGGATGACACAAGAATAAAACCGAATTTCTACCGGTTTTACCTTGTTCAGGTTCTTTGTGGTGTTGTACTTTTTCCTCATCTTTATTGCCCTTTTATATTTTTCGCTCTTGTTGTTGGTTTTGCATTGTTTGTTAACTATAACTTGGAAAGCAGCTGTATAATGTTGTCTTCAAATTTTTATGAAAATGAATTTGGTTTATTTCAAAGAACAGATTTTTTTACACTACTTCTTCTCATTTTCTATTGACCCATTTCACCTGACATCATCGTCACAATAATCTTGGTCAAGCCATTATTGGAGACAGTGTCCTTGTGTTTTAAACAGTGTATTGCTAATTCTAGGCAATGCAGCATTTACACATTAATCTTGTTAATTCCCAAAATGGTAAACGTGGCACAGTCAGTGCATCTGATGTGTATACAATTGGTCAATGTATGTCTTATTTTGAGCATTTGTATTGTGTTTTTTAATTTAAAAAAAATTCATTGAAGAGCTGTGAGCAAGTGGTTTCACTTTCAAGATAATGCAAGTCATTTTTAAATGTACTTAAAAAGTCCTTTTCATATCGAACCGTGTCAGCATTCCTCACAACCAAACTGAAGGGTCTTGACTATCGTCTGTGGATCGGACTCAGTGACCTCACCATCAACTCACAGTTTGTGTGGATAGACGGGACGGCTGTGGACTTCACCAACTGGGGACCAGGGGAACCAAATGAGGCAAACAATGAGGTAAGCAAGTCAGATCAAATATCAACACAAATCTTGTTGTGATTGTATTTTCTAAAGATAGTATAAATTTAGCGCATAAATGTTAAAACACAAAGTACTGTTTTCTGGTTTTCTAATTCTGAACAAACTCGCCTGAGCTTCTTTCTCAGAAGGAAAAAAATACAATGAATCACTGAGATCCCTTGAATGTGATGTCACAAGCTCAAACAGCACCTTCACTGACTGAGTTGGAGTTGTGCGATACACTTGTGCACATTTACATTGTTATATTAGGTTGAAAATGTATTGTCAGCAACTTTTCAGATTTGCTGAGAGGTAACCTTGCCCCAACTTTCACCTCTGTAAACACTGGTTGGAATTCCACGTTGACCGGGGCTTGCATTTTGATTGGGTTTCAGTCCCTACCTGATTATTTAGGTTTTTCCTATTCAGGTTTTTCCTCCCACATTTCACTCTTCGCAGATATCTACAGGCCTATGGGTTATAGACACTGTTGAGGATCCCTTGCTTCTTTACCAGAAATATTTCAGAGAAAATGAATTAGCTGTTGCAAACTCGTGTAAGGGAAAACAAAAATATATGTTGCAAACTGCCTACCAACCAAAAGGAGCTGTGGTACAACTGCAAAAAATAGTTAATGGCCAGACATTTCGACACTAGCAGAGTCTTTCTTGAAGGTTAAATGACCAGATATATTTAAACAGATAAATAAAGATATTAAATTATTTAAAACAAAGAATCTGCTTGATCTTAACCCTAAGGCCAATAGCTTTTGTTATGCAAATGCAGTCGTAGACAGTAGTTAGAACACTTTGTTTTCCATCTCAATGTTATCTTTCTTGACTGTTTGTTTCAGGAGGACTGTGTTGAGATGTATTATGACTCAACCTCGGCTGGAGAGTGGAATGACGTCAGCTGCTCTAAGGTCAATGGCTACGTCTGCCAATCATATGTCGGTAAGAGGCCAGATTGATTGTGTTTTGATAGCAGACTGATGTCAGTGGCTGAAATGCTCTGTCATTTTACACATCATCATGGTACTGAACATCTCTTTGACATGAGCAGTAATGTTCAGTGGTACTGCAGACTCAAGGTCTGGGTGCTGTCACAGATTGTGGGTTCAGATCCCAGTGGGTTCAGAGAATTCTCCTAATCATATAGAAATTCATTAGTAACAAATAATAATAATAATTGGTTCTTATATAGTGCACATATCCTAGTAGCTAGATCCAGGCACTTTACAACAGTACTAATTATCCCTATTTATAGGGCATATATTTAGACAATTCTTCTAACTTTCCCAAATTTCTGGGGAGCTTAAATTAGCACAACTGTCTCAGCTCTCTCAGGTTCCAACTTTAACACCTGGGTTAAGAGAAGCAATTAGTGTTAAGTGCTTTGCTCAAGGACACAAGTGTCATGACTGGGAATCAAACCAACACTAGGATTAAACAACCATTAAAACTTGAGTTCAATGCAGTCGATCTCTCGGCAATGATGTACCACAAGCTCCCGACTCCCAAGCCCCATGTTACCTCTTAAAATGTTATTACCCTGACAGAAGACTCAGATTAGTTTGTGATCCACTCACCTTGAGTACTCTTACCTTCTCTGAACTTTTGATCATGGTTCCTGCCCCCCCTCCACCTTTGGAACAATTTCCCGACAATATCTTCTCCTCAACCTCAGCTGCTACAAATTGATCAAAACTAAACATATGTTCACTCTTCCCGCTGCCTTGATCTTATACCCAGTGTTGTCACACTTTATAAGAACTTTTTACTATTATTACTACTGTAAAATTATTGTTATCATTTATTAGCACGTTACTTGCATCACTCTTTAGGCAAGGCATTTCATCATGATTGCCTCATCTGTTTATATTAATGGGACTTTAAGATTTTGATGTGCAATGTATTGTGTAATGGCACTTGAAATCCCAGTTCATTTACCATTTCTTTAGTGTTTATGACATTTTTGGCAGCAGATTGAGCAACATCACCTTGTAAATCTTTACAAAGTACTGTGAAATGGGTCTTAGTTCTTAGTTCTGTGTAAAATCATGAGCAATAGGATGGCTCTTTAAAGTTGCACTTCTATGGGTTCACCTTTAAAAGTCAGTGTTTCACTCTTTTTCACATTTTCATTTATTCAAAAATACTACCCCCTTCCCCACCTCTTTCAACCTTAACAAAATTCACAATAAAAATATGTTTTTTCCTTTTCCACCAGATCCCTTCCTACCGCCTCAATTGACCCCTATTAACCCCTGCCAAATTGGATTCAGTAACTACGGTGATGGATGCTTTAAGGTGTTGCCCACACCTATGACGTTCAGCGATGCAAACACGGAGTGTAAGAAAGATGATGGGGTATTCCTGGCCAGCATCATGGATCCGTACATGCAAGCCTATGTAGAGACGCTGCTCCATGACAATGGTGGGACGCCAGTGTGGATTGGTATGGTGGACGATAAGGTAAATTTCGTAATGGTTTTTCTTGCCTGAAATAAGGTTAAGATGGATGTTTTACTGATATTTTTGGTATATATTGGGCCTTCAGGTTGTCTCAGTGGTTTCTTCCGTGTCTTTCACCTTTGTGACCCTGGTTTAAATCTCAGACTGGAGTATTTCATTTGGATTTGGTTTTAAGCCCCTACCTGATTGCGTGGGTTAACCCTATATAAGTTTTTCCTCCCATTTCTAAAACTGCCATTTCTAAAATGGGGCTCTTCAAAACCGACTAAAGTTTTGTTGATGCTTTTAGCAGTGAATGGTTTGGGCAATGTTTGTTACTAATATTGCAAAAGAATGCTTAGATTACAGTCAAAGTGATTGAAGGACCCAAACTTCTGACCTTGCCCGGGTTTCCACAAACCTATAGTATGCCACAGTGTTTGCTTGGATCATTTATGATTGAATAAATCTCATTGTTGTACGGTTCCCTACTTTAGGTTGAAGGCATGTATCAGTGGGTTGATGGCTGGCCAATATGGTTCACCCACTGGGGACGTAGTGAGCCCAGCAGAGGGGCTGGTGAGGGATGCGTTGCCATGGAGCCCAGCGGTAACTGGAACGATACCAGATGCAGTGATGTCTACTCGGGAATCTGCAAGTATTCTCTGGGTAAGTTTGCTCGTCGGGAACTGAGGAACAGATTCAAGATCTCATACTCTTAATTCTGAGGTTATGGTAGTCCCTTAAGACCATAGCAGCTGCAGTCAGCTTTCCTCAAATATTGTGCCTAGAATCTGAAAAAAACAAAACCTAGAAGATTCTTTGCCCTGTAAAGCATAGTTGCAGAATCATGTTGTAAGCAGAGCAAAAAATTTGGGACGTGGGGCTTCTTTTTGCGAATGAAACAGAAACACAAAGATGGTCAGAGGTTAGGTTGAGTGTTGAGCAGCCAGTCTTTTCATGCAGCATTTACTTCTGTCAGGCCCTGATGGGCCGCCATTTAGTGAGCAATGGAGTTGGCAATCACAGATGATATGGTCAGCCGGTACTGCTCTGGAGAGGCTGGACTCTCAGTAAGGTTCCACATACACATGTTGGCATTAAAACGCCCAACTCCAGTTCCCAGTCTGTTGAGCCTCGACCATTCGTGATGCAGAAGGTCAAAACCTGATGGGCAGTGGGCTTTTGTAAATAATAACGAAAACTGATATAGCGCCAAAGTCTGCCTAAAAGACGCTCAAGGCGCTTCGTCTGTGTTATTTAGATGTTCACTAACAGGCTCTTTCCACCTGGTGCTGCATTTGACCTAATCTCACCCAGCTCATACTCCGGGTCATGTCCTGAATCACTCATTTTCTATGTAAACATATTTTCCCATTTCTAGTAAACCATAACAAAATGATGTTACAACAGGGCCCGGGGTATGATCCAATAAAACTAGGGCCAAGATTGAAAAATTAAAAGATTTTAAGTTTGTGAAACCATTCTTTTCTTCCTACTCAGTACCGTTGCCCACTGATCACCCAGATACACCTGGTACCTGTCCAGACAACTGGTACCCGTACGGCAGTCATTGTTACTATTTTCAACCTGAAGGCGAGGACCTTGTCCAATGGCCCATTGCTCAGTTTGATTGCGCCGGCATGGGTGGCCAGCTTGCTGACATTCACTCCGTCCAGGAAAACGAATTTGTTCGCACCGGGACCAAACGATCTGACTCTATGTGGATCGGACTTTATCGCTCAGACACAGGTAATTAGCCAAGCCAAGTAGTTTTTATCTTTCATTGCTATCATCTCCAGGGCCCAATTTCATTGAGCTGCTGAAGCAGAACAATACGGGAAACTGACTGGGTAAATTTTAAATAATCTTGGGTTGAACACAATTTTTTTACTAGAGCGGGACTTGAACCTACAACCTTCGGATTTACCACTTGAGCTATCTAGACCTAATGTTGGTGGTCTCCCTATTTGTTAAGCACCTTTGTTCAGTGGTGCCAGTCAGAAGCCATTCAAACTGTTACTGTCATATAGCCAAGGATCAGACCCAACCATACAATATAATCTGGGAAGTGACCGCTGAGGGGTCACCTTGAGACAGAAATTATTTCAACTTTATTGTGATTTCTGGGTTTTTTTTGCACACAAAAAACTTAGTAAAATTGTAATCGAATAGCCTAAAGAAAGTCTATATAAGCCTATACCGTGGTCACATATATAGGTCAGCCTTTGCACTCGATAAAATTTTCCTACTTTTTTCCAAGGACCAAAATATCGTAGCTGAATAAACCACAAGTGAAACTGACTGGCTTCTGACTGGCACCTTTGGTGTTTCTTGCATGGTCTGGTAGCAACTTGTGCCACCTCACCTTGCATCCCTTCCATGTGTCATATTCTGGATGCTTGTCTCATGAAATCATTCTTCACAATCTCCATCAGATTTGTTTAATTCAGCACCAGAAGTACAAACTTCACTAAAAACTTAAATACCCATACTAAGGTTAGTTTGTTTCATCCTTTTTTTTTTTTAAACAAAAGGTGGTTTCTCCTGGGAAGACAACTCTGGTGTGGACTACGTGAACTGGGCCGAGGGTGAACCCAGCCTCCAGTCAAACGGAGAACATGAAAACTGTGTAGAGTTATACCTGAACAATGGCCGCTGGAATGACATTGACTGCAAACAGATTAAATCCTTCGTCTGCAAAATGCCAAAAAGTAAGTAGAGTCAGTTATATTATGCAAGTTAAAGGGTGTGTACAACATTGGTAATTGCTGAAGACCTGTATGTGTAATTGCTGTAGACTTGATGTGACTTAACATATATATAAAATAACAAATCTGTGAAAGTTTAAGCTCGATCGGTCTTCCAAGTCATGAGAAAACAGTGAAAAACCCCATTATAATTTATAACTTGTTTTAAAACATCAGATTTTATCACGCAGGATAAAGACTGTTTTTTACTCACTTCTTAAAAACTATTGCATTTCAAGCAAAACTATTTTAAGGGATGTTTTCCACCATGACCATCTTTATACCATGTAAGTTATGTGCAAATATATGAACATTTATATTTTCAATCTTAATAATGAACCCTTCTTGTATAGCTTAATCTTACCAATGTTGTACACACCCTTTAATAAAGATGGGAATTGCATGAAAATTTAATTATGGGGAGGTTTACCCCCTCTAGGAGTTCATATTAGTGCATTACACTTATTAGCCTGGGTTTGACTAAAGTCACTTAAAGGATGAGGACAACATTTCAATTTAGTAAAGTTTAACAACTAAAAGTTCACAAATTTGCACATAACTTACATCGTATAAAGATGATGATAGCGGAAAACTTCCTTTGAAAGGTTTTCGCCAGAAATGCTATAGTTCTTGGGAAATTGAGTAAATGAATTGGATTTGATCTTGATGTTAGAAAACATTGGGGTTTTTTTTCAGTATTTTCTTGTGACTCCAATTAGCGATTAAGCTTAAATCATTACAGGCTTGTTTATGTTGGGTCACATAAAGTGCAGATACTGGTCTTCAGCAATTACCAATCCATGCCCTTTGAGGATTGTAGTGAATTTTCTTTTTTTAGTACAATGAATGCTAGTTTTGTGCACTTTAAAATAGTCATTGTATCCTGACAAGCAGACTCGAGATTTCATTAGTTATTGAAAGAGCTGCCAATCAAATTTGTTAAATGACTTGCAATGCACATACAATATTGAAGTATCAATTTCCAGAGGGGAATTAGTCCTGACTGATGCAAATTAAAGATTGGATTATAGCGTAATTTCTCTTTAAATGGTTTGTTCATGTGAATATCCTCTGATATAGAAAAACAAATTTGTAGTCTTTCCGCAGTGTTTCAGTTTTTTCTTCAATTTAGTTCAAAGTTATATTCCAAATTAAATTTGTAAACCACTCTCTCAAATGAGTTTGAGTATTAATGGCAAACGCTGTGTTAAAGGAATTTTACATGATTGATAAGGAAAAACACATAATTTTTTTTATTTTAGTCTGAAAGATTACTGGTTATAAGTTCATAGTAAGAAGAAGAAAAAAATTCTGTGAAATATTTTCCTCTTTCAAAAAAATTCAACAACTTATTTTGGTTGTTACAACTAAAATTAAGAACAATGTGACTGTCTACATGCTGAAAATTGTGCATGGTTTTTCACTATTATCTCCTGACTCGCACAACGGATAGAACCAACATTTTTACAGGTTTGCTATTTAATGTAAATAGGTGGAAAGTCTGCCATGCATTTTTTAAATAATAAAAAATATTGAAAGGCATTTATACAGCACTAGCTGCACTGTACTAGGCTTTACATCAACGGTCTGCAAACATATGGGATGCGAACAAATTTAAGCGCGTTTCCAAACTCATCAACAAAAATCACCCCACAATAGACTCTATCGTCAAAAATAGGGTGGTTTTCCCCCTTAACTTTCAGTTCAATATAAATGTACATGATAAAACAACCTACTTTCAATAAATAATTTACTCTGTTCAGAAAACCCTGACATTACCTCTGAAGCTGGGGGTTAAATCGGCTGGCCATCAGTGGGTAGGTCTCGGTCGAGTGCCTGAAATTTCCATTCAATCGACAGACATGTGCTTTACATAACAAATGTAAACAATTAAGAAGGCTCAGAAAACGAAAGTACTAGGCAAGCTAATTTAGTTGGTCTAATTTATATCAAGTAACTTCAAAACTGATTCAAGCAGTGCATGATGCCATCCAAACCAGTTATGACACAGCTGTAATAATGTTTGTTTCTTAAATAGGGCACTTTAATAGCCACATTATTATCCCTGTTCACTAGACATACTTAAACCATTCTTCAAACTTTCTCAACTCCCTGGAGAGCATAAAACCTCAAGCTGCTTATTGTATTGCTAGCGGGTTAATCCGACATAGTACCATCTCAGCACTCTTAGGTCCCAATTATACAACTGGGTTAAGCGCCTTGCTGAAGGACACAAGTGCCATAACTGGGATTCGAACCCACACTCCAGTAAACAGGTCATCAATCTAACGATCGAACAGAAATGTTTTGAGATTGTTCCTGAATATTTCAAACCTGTTAGACCCTATCTGGGTTTTGTTGTTATTTTGTTTTGCATCTAAAAAATAGTCTAAAATTTTAAAATAATTAATGTTAACGCTAAAATGGCGTTCCACTTATACAAATTTATGTCTTGTTTGTTTACAGTGCCTATCACCTCGGCCCCTGGACAGATGACCGACACACAGAAAACAGACTCCCCTGTTACGCTCCCTGGTGGAGTAACCAAATCTCCTCAAAGTAAGTTGGAACATAAACTGTTTCATACTTTTCATAAGTGTGGCGTAATTGTGATTCCACACCCATTTCACACAAACTGCTTTCTCAAATGATTCACAGAAGCCCATATAGGAAGTTCATTGAGCTAGTTTTTCTTTGAGTATTATAGAGGGGCTCTAAGGTCAAATTCAGTATTTGGAATCCACTCATTTTCCAAAAGAAAGAGTGTCCTTATGAAAAAAGGAAACACTTTAGAAGTGTGTAACCTCACACTAAAAATTGTCTAAGATGCCACTGTGTTTGATACCCTTCAAGTACAATTTGTGTCAAAATCCAAAACTGTTTGATAACGCTACATTTCAAATGTATGTACATTTTTGTACAGAGTATTTTCAGTTCATTCCTGAATTCTGATGATATTCAATCAAAATGGCGTTAAATTTGAGCTAATGGCAAGCGCAGAAATTCCTCTTTGGAATGTGCATACCCATTTGTTTTTGCTGTCTGTCTGATGACTTTATAATTATTTCCTATTTCGCTTTAAAAGAGTATCAAATAAAATGACATTTTTCCCCCCAATTATTTGAGGTCTCCGTCTATTGGAATTGGAAAGTGCAAACGAACTTCAATTTGACCCTGGAGCTCCTCTTTGATGTGTGAAGAAGCTTTTAGGCTTGGCTTTCACAAATGTTGTGCAAGGACGTGCCTTGTTGTCAGAACTGTCAGTTTCTTTCATAAGAAACTGATGAAATCAGCGGGTTCAATTACACCCTTATCTTTGTAAGCTTTGTATGTACTATATGTTATTTATTCGAGCTTTGAATTCAGAAAGAGCCAAAACCTTGTGCATGTGATGTAGTGATTTATCAACAGGACATTTTGGGGGGTTATAACACTAACTCAATATTGAGGAACTTCAAAGGTAGTGTATGTGTTCATTCTGGAAATTAATTGAGATCAAATGGAAGTTGACTTGGGATGGTGGTATGCCTGACATGCTGTTTATTACCAAACATCTGTGCATATTACACAATGGGCTATATTGTTGGCCATTCCTACATACTGTTCTTGTGCTGTTGAGTAATGTTTTAGCTCAACCCCCAACCCTTTTTAGTATATTTATGTGATAGAACTTGTTATTGATTATCTTTTGATTCACAGATACTGTCATATTCATTCCTGTTCTGTTTTGTGCATTTGCAGCATAGTAATTTTACACATTAAACAAAAAATTATATACATTAAACATACGTACATTTATCTTTTCATTGTATTTTTAGGTAATTTTATTTATACTTTCTTTTACTGTATTTTGAGGTCATTTTATTTATATTTATGTATATATTTTTGTACATATTTTTAACTATACAAATTTTCCTAATTTGCCCTGATGACATTTTTATTAACAAACTATTACAATTCACTTCCCCCTTCCTGTCTTAGAATCCACCGGTATCTCCACCGGAGTGGTTGTGGGCATCATCCTCGGTGTCCTCGTAGCTGTCCTCTTCATTGGCCTGGTAGTCTTCTTCATGGTAACCCGCTCCTCCAGCAAATCAAAAGCACCCCTTGATATCGGCACAGTCGGGTTCGACAACGCTGTGTATCATACAGACACAGGGGTAGTTCAGGTCCAAGACACAATGCAGTCGGCAGCTGAGGCTTAAAAACAACCAGAAGAATACAAAATCATGCACTGTTGAGACGCCCAATGTTTGAATTGTTACCCAGTTTTAGTGTGTGGAATTCAAAAGCCCATTTCTTGCATTGGTATATTTCCTGCGAAAGTTAAAAAGGTGTACGACCAGGGGCTTTCCTGTTGTGGCATTTTATGTGTATTTTCTTTGAAATGTTTATACATTATGAACAGATCCTTTGAAAAAATACAGCCTTATAACAACAATTTCAACACATGTAAATGATATGCTAAAATGAATCATGTTAAAAGCGTCAGTGAGATTAATATAAATCAACCTGTCATTGACCTGTAAAGTTGTTATATATTTCCCTTCGTGAATATTCAGTATGTATAAATGTAGAGCTTTCTTTTTCAAATTATTATTTTAAGCAGGGTGTTCTCCAGAAAGAACACTGAGAGAAACAATGGTTACAATTTTCTGCTAACCAAAAATAAGCAGGATACCAGTCAAAGATGGTACGTAGTACGTTGGATTTTGACTGGTGACCCTATTCTGGTAAGCAAAATTGTTTTGTGCTTAGCTACTTTTGTACTTTGAAGCTATGAAATCGGGGTCTGATCTTTTCACCACTATTGACCCAATTGCGAATCTAATTGTGTCACTGGTTCAGAAACTCAGTCATGTGTAGATTTGTTTAGTTCTTTCCCTTTTATTCCACTTTTCAAACTGACCATATACTCAACATCTTCTCTCAGTAGATTTGTTCAGTTATTTTTGTTTTATTCCTAAAGCGCTTTTGAGAATTCCCTTATTCCAGGTTTCACAAAAAATACAAATTTATGTCAATAATAATGGATCCTTTGATTACCCTTTAACCGTGTAAAGGAGAGTCTCCATGCTGTATTTCTGTCTTAATTATCCTTCTTATCAAAATTATATTACTATATTTCTCTTTTTTGAAACAGAATTGTGAACAGCTTGTTTTTATATCGCGTGATTTTATATTAACTTCTAAATATTCATAATAATAAAGTGTTAAGACTTTATTGAAATTCGGTCTGTTTCATTTCATGACAATAAAATTTGTATTTTAGGAAAATAAAATCTTTGTTTTGGTTTGTGGGTTTTACGCACCGGTATAAAATGTGTTATTAGTCACAAGCACCGTAAAAAAGTAAAATACGAAACATTAACAAACTACAACTGCACAGCCCGTAACACAAAAACAACACAATATAAACTACGGGCGCCATGTGTTACATTGTGTCTGTTGGGACCTTGTTTTTAAAACCGACAGCAGGCCTATGCCAGCTTGGCGATCGATGGTGATTCCCCCCCCCCCCCCCCCCAATTTTTGCAACGAACGGGAGCTCAATAGAGCTTTAACCCTCAAGAAAATATGTTTAGTTTTCAAGACTCTTGCAATAATGAACTAGAATCCTAGTTCGAATTTGAAAAGATACCCAAGGCTTACTATTTACGTACAATTTTCGTCCTTTTTGTTCATCTTTTCATTGAATAACAGATATTTTCAAGTTCAGATTAAGTGATAAGTCCCTCAAGTGAGAAATAAGTGCCCTTCGTTAACGGCTACCGGTTTTTTATGGCGACTATTTTTTAAAGGTTAAAATGAACACAATAGTTTTTGAAGGATTTTCTAATTACCTGGCATCAAATGCACATACCGACTAAATGCCAAGGCATTATTTGGTGGCATATTATCATGATAAAAGAAAGTTACATGTTTATTCGGGTTACAATTGAGCGTGGTAATGGTAAGAGCTACAACAATTCCATCATCATTAGCGTTAAAACTTTTATTAGTCAACCGTGAAGGAAAAATTTAAACATGAGTTATATGATCGATTGCCATTGACTTGACCAATGCGTATCAATTACTATATATATATATATTTTTTTTATTTTACGTTTTTTTTTCTACAAACACAAGCTCATGAGCGTTGCAAAAGGTCGATGTTACGAACTGTCTCTATTTATGCCGACCAACTTCACACGCTTCTCTACGCATTGCCTTTCGGGCAGTGGGTTTTACGTAAAAAATGTTACTGGTCTCGAGTACAGAAAAGGTGAACAACACACCAACCCGTAACAACAAAAAACAACAACACATGTTTGGTCTGCAACTCTTTGCAACGAACAGACTTCATAAGGACTTGGTCACCTGGAATCGAAGACTTGACGCAGCTGCCCGCGGAAGAAACCCCGACCTTGTCTGCAAGTTGGCGACCGAGAAATATCTGTTTTTTCAGTCAACAAGGAAGAGGTTCCAATCATCCGATTGCATTGTTTTGACATAGAATTTAACATGATTTGAATCGGTACCTGCTCTTGCAAAGGGACGTGACAGTGTGTGTTCATACATGGTTAATACAATGCTCTCCAAACAATGTCAGACTGAAAGTCATGGTATAGTAGCTTATAGGCCTAAGCACTAGGCTGCTCTTAAAAGTTCACATTTTGTAAAATGTGTGGCCGAGTATCCACCATAGCAATGGACTTAAATGATTGTTTGAAACAATATTTTAACTAGGTCTAGTTTAATGGTTCCCGTGTTTGACGAGCCGTGTGGTCTCACTTGGCGAAACTGAGACCCATAATCTAATCACTCTTGTTTAAGGGACATCTGACATGGTGTATGTTATTGTGCCATGTATTGTGCGTATATAGGTGGTTCTTTGTGAAAGGAAGTGTATAAAGGTCATTTTTATAATCAAATTATTGTTCCTCGGTATGCTACTTGAGCTTGTCGGGGACGACATCTTCCTAAAGATGTGATGGGTTAGATCTTGTGCAAGTTGAATTCAATGTAGGTCTTTTCTTTTCTCAGACTCTATATAGGCCTAAGGAACATTTTGAGTAAACTTACAAAAGAGCAATCTAGATAATGATAAACGCTATTGTTGAGAAACGGTTATTTGTTTGTCTTCAATCCATTCCTAAAAAATGATGCGGGAACGTTTGAGTTATTCGATGATTATTCATAATTTTTCACTCGTCAAAACCCATGGCTGTTTCAATTCACGTGCATTAGCCTATATTCCCGTTTCGTTTTCAGGGTTACAAAGAAACAAAATAACGTCATCACATATTTTGTATTCAATCCAACTCAGCATCTATTTTCATATTGTAAATGCACATACAATTACAAGTAATTATGGAGGAGGTCGATCGAAGGAAGATGTATAAAGAACCACAGGTCAACAATAATTATATCAGACACAATGAAGCAGGGGAAAATATAGAGGCGTGTTCAATATACCAATCTTGTATAGAAATACCTTTAGAAAACAAGATACTAGACTTCGTATAACATAAATTAAAGTTACAACGGATCGTACAGGATTGTGAGGGAACGGAAACGAACACAGCTATAACGCGACAAAACGATTTGGGACAAAACAAAAAGGAAAATCATAACTAAAAACTATAGATTTGGTGAGGGGTGAAAAGAGAAGAAGTAATTCTAGATAATTAGAGACAAGTTGTTTTTGTATGAGTTCTTAAACATAAACTTGTTGGTGTGCGCCATGGGAGTCGGCTTCGTCGTGTTTTGTGCACTGTGCATTTTAGGTGACACGTGCTTTAGGTAGACCCGCATGCAATTTGACACTCAAAATGGCACGACGTCATGTGCAAACTGTAGCCGCCGCGAGCGACGTTAACAGTCGCTGCAAGGGGTCAATATACATGACTACATGGTTATTATTAATGTTATAGCCAACGTTTGGGGACTATAGGCTATACCCAGTATTCATATTAGGCTATTTGTATATAAAAAATAATAAACAACATGGGCCAACATTCCATGTGGGCAGGTAAGAGAAGCTAGTAATCAACTGCCATTGTAAAGTCTGGTGCTAAATATTAAATCTGAAAATTGGTGCAACGACAGAACCCCATGGACCCAGCCTCGTTCCCAGGGTGATCGATCTCGCCGCGCCGTGTACCCCC
>JAUELU010000041.1:4915478-4928602 GCA_032357145.1 Evasterias troschelii | reverse complement strand
AATCTCGATATCACCTCTTGTTTCCGTGCGGATTGTAAATATACCCAATCTTGTTTCATACCTTTAGTACAGAAAGCAAGTACTCCCCCAACGGGATAATTTTGCTGTAACTGAAGTTAAAACACAAACAAGGTGATGACAAAAAAAATGTGTCAAATTTCAGAAAAAAAAGGAGAGGAATTGTTAAACAAATATCATCGGCACAGTAGAATGGCTACTTATTAATTGGTGACAACAACTTTTTGCAGCCGGTGTTGATTGCTTAAGTAAGACGAAGCCTTTCTGCCAAACCTCAGAAACAAACAAGTTTTAGTCCTGGTATTTTCCGGGTTTGTTATATGGTCTCTCGGCCGGTTGGCGATCGATGAAACGGCGACACGGTCTACCGTCAGCTGAAATAGCTGCGTGTTCCATTAAAAGCCGGAATCTGCACACAGCCTACCACCATCATGCAAGGATCCCATTGACTCTCGTGGCCAAACTCTTTAAATCGATTGCATACGCAATCATCAAAACCTTCCCAAACTTGCTCGTCAACGTCTAATGAGTGAACAGCACTCGGAGCCATGTTGAAGGCTCGGCTCGGGCCCCCAATCAATGACCCAATGATATTAGGAAATGGCTTATTAATTATGTCGTTTACACTAAAACAAATTCCATCAGCCGAAACGATAATCTTTAATGGAAACGGCGCGAGAGACTATTACACGGGAACACGGTGGGGGATGTATTGATTTCCTTAGGGGGATTCTCCAGCGCCGGGTCTCGCTGCTCCGTCCACGGCATACAGCAGCCACGACCGAATTGAAACAGCGGCTCTATCTCTCTCGTAGTATGTGTGGTTTCCTTCCCCAAAGTGCGAGTATTGTGGCACGCCGCGTATTACAGACACGGACGCATTTGCTTGTCAATTGAGTGTTTAACCCGCCGGAGACCAACAATCAATTCTAACACCGACCGGCCGGCCGTGCTAGCTCTTGCCGCGAGCAATAACCTGAGAACGGTTCAAGTGAGCAACACTAGAATAATCCAAATGTCTCCCTCTCATCAGCTTCTAGCTTGTGACTAATTAGCGCCGATGTCGGTACAACCCGAGCAATCTGATGCTTGGAAAGTGAGGATCTCAATGGGTATACAGGCATCAACTCGTGTTGTTATGCGCTTTTCTTGCTGTTGCGTTTTCGCTTTTTGAGCGATCATGTGCAGCAGAAGAGGCTGGAGTGTAGTGTATAGTGGCAGACAATTTGGATGAAATTGCAAGCTTGGTGGAGGATTACTGAGATAAACGGTGTTGACATAAATCATAAACAAGTTAGAAATCTATAAAATCTGCATGGCTGGGCAATATTGAATTCAGAATATTTGCTCAGCTTTCGCAGACTAATCTTCCGGCAAGTTGTTTTTCTTAAAATAAAATAATGTCCAATCTGAATGTTAAACTTTTTGTTTTTTAATTAACTTTTTAAATCAGAATAATTTTAAATGGACGTCGCGTGTCGACATAATTTAGTGATAACTGACCCTTGTTTTTATTCTGTAATTTTGACTGACCCTTTTGACTGGAAGTCTCTCTCGCAGGTGTACCTCTACCGTTTCAGCATACACGTGTACGCACTGTAACAGCCACCGTCAACTCTTTTATTTTCACGTAATTAGAATTCGAACCAATTAAAAACACCGACCGGAGACGGAGCCATAGTTCCCTCCGGGATGCAAGCTAACACTTGCCCGGTGGCCGTTCGGCTTAGCTCCCCTCACGCATTACGCCTCATCCCTCGTCGTGCAATCATTAATGACACACTGAAGCCATCTTATAAAGCAACCTATCCCCCCTTCTATAATTCTTCTGGAGGTTAATGCAAGTTCTGTTTTGGTGTGTTTTAGGGTGCTGGGATGCGTAGCTGATAAATAGCACACATTCTGGGGGAAGCGAGTTACTTCTCAAATGTCGGAGCCAGCGTGTCTACTTCAACCTGGGACGGGTCGTTGTGTTCCGGTATCGGTTTTCAGGAGTGTCTTGCGGGGCTTGGTTAAGATGCCGTGTTTACCGGGTTCAGTCAATCCTCATCACCACTGAAGAGCTATCTAAAGATGGATAAGCGTTATTTATACACCGCTCTTGACTTGGCCGTCGGCGGCAGATTCGATCACCGCCGCGGTTAAACGATTTTCCTTCGACGGAATCTCGGTCGAATGACGCGGCGTTGTTGTTACTCTCTCCTCTCTCCTGTCTCAGCGCCGCACGCTTGCCTCAGCGGGGACGGCCGGGGAGGGCGAGCATGGCAACATCATTGTATTTGCGATAAATAGTCACGTACCGAACATGGAGATACTCCCACCCTGGGAGTATATAAAAAAAAAGACAACTCGACACCAGGGAAGATCACACGATACTTGGATGCGTCTTGATTCGCCATGAATGATACTAACACCATGTTGTGATAGATAGTTACTTGCAATATCATCATTCACACTGGGCTACCTTGTCCTTGGTGGACGAGATTGTCTTGAAACTTAGGAGTGACAAGGCGATTGACACCCTTTTCTGAGTTGCAGCTAAATTATATATCTTGTTTATGGCTTAGTAAATCCATGTTTGAGCTACAATAACAGCTGCCGGCATGGCACATATTTTATGACAAATTACAAAATTCAAACCAAAATTCAGATGGATGGAATAACATCGGCATTTCCCCATCAATAATATTAGTTAAAAGTATTGCAAAGCTTCGTGCACTCAGCGAGGCATTTTACATATTACTCTCGTATGCAATGACGTCATTTGAGTAGGACTTTTATCATTGGCCACAGTCCCGTGAGCCGTGCTTACAAATAGTGTGCGTTTTCCATTGTTTCATCGATGGCGGCTGGATGACGTCAGTGCGTGAGGTTTATTGTCTAACAATGTCGTTATTAAGATATTTCTTTTGAATTTGTTTAAGTCGGTTTGATTTTCTCGTAAAGGAGAACAATTTTCCGTCCATGAAATTAATTTTAAAGTAGGCAAAGGTGATACCAAGTCAAACTCAAAGCTACTAGCTATTTGTACCGTCCTTCAGAAAGAGAAACACTCCTCAAAGCACACAGGCATCATTGATTATAGTTATTGTCAAACACAAGTATTCGCACTTTGTGTGACCCACCATACACGAAATAATAATAGTTGTGCATGTTTAAGCCCAGTCGGGCATTGGAGTCACAACAAACTAGAGAGGAATAGGTCTATACCATCACTGTTTTCTCTGTTTAGCCAAACATAAGAACTCTGACACAAATTGATCATAACAAATTGTTTTACTAGTTTCTTAAAAACTCTCGATTTCAGGCAACAGTATTATTTCTAAAGAAGTTTTCCACCGGCCCTGACCGGCTTTAAACCATTCAAGTAATATCTAATATGTTAACATTTAAATTTTAAATCTTACCAATGTTATGCAATACCATAGACATAACCTAACACGACATATAATCATAAAATTGAATTGCAGTTGAATATCAACTTTAAGCGCATTAGTCCGTAATCATCGGAATTAGGAAGTGGGAATGTAAACTTAATAGCTCTGTAATATTAAAATGAGTGTATTTTTCGAAGAATGTAATCAGAATATAAAATCTGGACCATTCAATTTCACGAGGAGAAGCCGAGTGAAATGTAAAAGCAAGATTTCACACAAAAAGCGATATCTACTCATGAATCCTTCCCAATAAAAATTTCAAAATACTTCCACCCCATCTCTAAATATTGTTACCCCCTTTTAAACAAAGTAGACGACTCCATGTAGACACTAACCCTGTTAGCCCTGTCGTGACGACGCGGGCTTGTCTTGTTTCTACAAACGGGCGGGAAACGATCATTTTGGAAACGACGCTGCTAAGTATCCGAAATGTCCTATAATTATCAATATAGGACTCCTATATATTAACTTTTGGAGTGTCGCGGCAGTAACCATGGTTCCAACAATTAAATGGCAAGGAAATATCAAAAGAAATTAAGGCCACATTAAATTGCGTCAAAAACAATTTGTGACGAATTGGGTTTCAAATATTAGCAGCATTCAGAACTTAATCTGCGTTCAGAAAATCATATTTACTGAAAGAGTCTTAATTAAACTACATATTTCGCGAGTCTCTTGGTTTGTTTCATTTTTTACATTCTAAACGCAAGTTTGTATGGAACCTAAATTAAAATCAGTACTTTGAAGGGTGTGCCAAAGAAGGTTGAAAATATAAACGTTCACAGTATTGCCCAAAACCAAAGATTGCCATGGTGGAAAACTTCCCTTGAAACATTTTTACATGAATTTTTTCGGGGGAAAATGAGTTAAAAAGTTAAAGTTTTATCTAGCAAGAAAAAAAATTCATGTTTACAAACAGCAGAAAGAAGGTTCTGTCACTATTTTCTCGTGACTTCAGATGACCAATTCAGCTTAGTTTCTTAAGTTTGTTGTTTCATGTATATGTTGGGTTGGGTCACATAAAGTGTGGATACTGACCTTTGACAGTTACTCATGTTTTCTACGTGCTTTTACAGTGAATACAACCCCCAAAACTCCTTGACTCTCGAATGTATACATTGGACACAAATCAGTAATTAAGACCCATCATTTTTGAAAATAATGTAATTTCAAAAGATCCGAGATGTTCCATGTACTAACAACGACATTGACAATCGGGAAGAATGTGTCCCTTTTTGTCACAATCTACACGACAGACCAAAGCAACCAAGCCATTATATTGCATTCCAACAATCATAACACACTCCGGAGTGAAACTGGACACTCTACCTGATTTTGGTTTAGCATAACGCTCGTGGGGTTGCTCGGCCGATTCGAGTTTAGCTAGAACTACCAGATACATTGCGAGGAAGAAAAAAGACCGAAACACACATGTAGGCCCTTATATATCTTTGATGATTATGTGGTTTGTGCTGTAGCAAATTATTTGCATTGTCGCTGGGGAGAAAATATTGATCTTAGTGGTGGGGTCTGCCCGTGGCGAGAATCATCATTATTATGGGTGACAATATCGTCTCTTAAGTAGTTACCCATTGGAGTTAATTACGGTTGACTGGAAAGATCTATACCGTTCTGGTTGGCAGACACGACAGGAGTACTCTCCTGTTGTTCAAGTAAAATGGATCAACAGGTGGATTTTTGTTTTTACTTTGAGTCACCTTTATAACATGTCTTTATGTGAACTCAGAATTCAGCAGTATTTTAATCGAGTACTTTTTAGTAGAGTATCAAGTACTGTCGAGTACTAGGGGTGGCCGAGTGGTACCTAGAGCACTGGTACTTTGGTCATCGAGAACGACTATGTCCGAGTACCGAGTATTCTAAAATCCAAGTGCCGAGTCCCAAGTACTTGGATCTCCGAATACGCTAGGGTCGCACGTACTTAACAAAAACACTGCAAAATGAGGAAGCAACACATTTATTGTTTTTGGACTACTTTCAACAAGACGCCGATGTGTGCTTGTATTGAATAGTCTTTTTAACCTAAATGCACCAATTACTAAAACTTCAACTAACCTTTTCCAGTGATTCAATAGCTCTAATATTTGGGTAAAATGGCTTAAGCATCGAGTACATCACTTCACGTAAAGATAATTTTTCAGTCGAGTATCGAGTATGTACTCCAAGTACGACTACTTTGCTGATAGCCGTGTTATGAGCACAAGTACTATCGAACCGTAGGCCTACTCGTTTAGTACTCAAATACGAGTACCGAGTATGAGTATTCTGAAATTAATTAATTCAATGACAAACCGAATGTTTTTTTTATTATAAAGCAACCATTGCTCTCATATGCAAGGTATCATTTATTGGGATTCCATTCCTTATTCTGTTTTGGGGGCGTTCTCAAAAAACAAGTGCAAATTTTTGAGTTTATGGAGCAGTTTATTTAAACATATTGATCAAGATTATAATTTCGCTTCAGGCTTTAAAGATTGAAATGCTTTGAGAAGGCAACAGACTGACATAATTTCATAATTTCATTTCAGAACTAAATGGAAAAAGCAGATGATGGCCCGTTTGAAGATAGCCCAGCGTCAGGGCTTGTGGACAGCACCCTTCCTGACACCCTGGTACGCACCCCTCGGGCCCTACACGGCAGCTACGGCAGCAGCGTACGCCCCTTATCCACCACCGGGACTTCCGGGCGGACTTCCTCCATCCAATTTTACCAAGGATGTGTTATCGGTTGGGACTGCAGCAGCAGCATCACAACGTCCGTTGCTAACACCTGGCACCTTACATCGCTCTGGACTAAGCTAGACTTGTAGATATAAATGGGACTATTATTACAAACAAATGGAAAGAGAAAATAAAATAAAAATATTTACTAATCTGCAACATTTTTGTAGGGCAGATCCAGTTCAGTAGTTTTGTTTTAGGAACACTCCAATGAATAACGATTTATCAGCGGGATTAGCTAAGTAACAGTTTCGTTGTGTTTTTATACGCGGTGCAATGCTTTTGAATATTTAAATTCTTGTTCTTCCTAACTTTTCGTCATAAGATTTCAAAACTTTCAATTTGGAAATTAAATCATTGGTTGGAATTGACGGTGCTTTAAAGTAGGGGCAAACAGATACAAGGATTACAGTTATGCTTTCGTCAAGTTTGCTCATAAGTTTCGTTTGCCTTGTTTCGGGAGCTACATTAAAACACCAGTACTTTAAAGGGGAAAAATCTCCTTTAAATCTAGATTACTTCTAGAGTTAAAAGTGTTAAATACTATCAATATGGGTAATGTCTTTGAATCAAGATAGGGTACAAGTTATAATTTTGGTAATGCTGCAATAACCGATTATGCTTACTTACTTTGAATCAATAAAAGGTGAGGCAGTGGTAATAATGACGACTGTCCAACTTGTAAGCTTTTATAGGCATGCCTTACTTGAATCAAAATGGGACGTAGTATTCTTGTTCTCTTTGATTAAAGATGGAGTTCAACGTGGGATAAAGGTTGAACAAACTTGGCATCAATATATAGTACAGCGTTATTAATTACTATAAAGCTAGTACTATTTTATCTATTTTAAACCGTATTGGCAATGTTGGCAAAGTATGGGATGAAATTATCTTTTACAATCTCTTTTGTCCTTAGTTATTAATTTTCGAACGCTTTGAGCAAAGATATATCTCCCCCATGAGAACATGTATCGAAGCTGGTCTCAAGGATCTCGGTTTGAAGAAAAAGTTCTCTTTCAAAGTTCAACCAAAATAATTAAAGACAATTTCAGTATGGGGGGATGAACAAGTAACTATTTGAATACGTTTTGACTGAAATGTGACGCAAGGATTTAACTTTCAACTTTTAAGCACATTCTTTCAACATTAGTCGTCAATGACAGTATTATATGATTTATTTACACCGCGTCATTGTTTAAGCCAGTTAGGCCTGCCTGTTAGACGATATAAGACAATAGTTATCATTCATCTTTCAAATTAAGTTTGAAGGAACCGAAATTACTGCATTTGACACACTAGTCTATAGAAATGCAATATCATAACTTATAAAGCTACGCACCAAAAAACCCAGGACAATGTTTCAATTAAATTGATGTTATAAGAATGTGTAATATAATGAATGTAAATAGCCAATGAATAAACTTATGACGTGTATGAGTTACAGTACCTGATTGGTCAGTTTCGTTATTATCAATATTCATTAAATCAAAATAATTTGTAGGTACAGTGTGTAAAATAGATTCACGCCGATATTACACATGAAAATGAATGATTTCATCTAATACACAAACTGTTTATGGTAACATACAGATTTGAAAATCACCATTGAACCAATAGAGTTTACGAACAGACCCCCAGCCCCTCATCATTCATCTACTCTCGGTACAGTACGACAGGCACAACACCTGGCGTGATAATCCAAACCTTCTCTAAGACAAACTCTCATTGACTGCAACCAATGCAAAAGATGAACCAGTAACTGGCGCAAATGGAGAAGATGTGAATTTGGAATGTGAAATTAACGTAAACGTACACAGCATGCAAAAGACCATACAACTATGTAAGTAGAAGGATCACTCTTACACATTTTGGCCATCAGAAGATTCAAACCACATGTACTGAGAGGGTGATGGAGGACGGCAAGCCCAAAAGACGGCCGTGTGGTAACTTCTCTCTATCCAACGGGCCGAAGCCTTCCTCGTCAGACTAAACATACAGGTTGGTTTAACTCCTCTCTGTATCTGTATTTTCGTTGACTTTAAGCAATCCTAAAGGTGCTCCAAGAAAAAAGCGGCGTAAAACCGGAGAACCTTTTCCCCCAGTGCCCCTTCCCCATCGAAAATATTCACAAACGAATGGTCCGATACATTAAAAAGCCCCCAAACTATGCCTTTGTCCCCAAAATGAGTAGGTCGACTTGAGTAGGTCAATTTTTGAATTAAGAGTGTCGTCATGTCGTTATCTCGACTGAAAGAAACAAATAAATTAAATAAACACCTCATTAGGCCGATTCGGTAACAAGTCGCATAATGTTGATTTCAGTGGACCGGCCGTCTTGTTGGCGTGACGTATAATGGTAACTGAGTCGGCCTTCTTTGTTTCTGAATAAGGTCTTGGCGAGATAAATCATCAGGACAAGTCGACATCTCGGTTTCAGTAGGTCGCCTTGGTGAGATATTTCATCGGGACAAGTCGACATCTAGGTTTCAGTATGTCTTCTTGGTGAGATATTTCATTAGGACAAGTCGACATCTAGGTTTCAGTTTGAAAACAGGCGAGTCCTAATACCCTTTTAGAAGGACAAAACAGTCTTCGCGTTTTTAATGGGGACAGGACGACCGTTCCATAGGTGTTCCATAAGTTATCTCGTTGTGGATGAAGGCCTAATGGCACTTCTGGAGATCTGTAGTTACCACAGTGGGCGTACTACCAAAATACATCCTTCCAGTGAAACAAGCCACTTAAATCATGGGGGGTATAGATCTGCCGTGGAAGGAGTTAAGGTGCTGCTAGTTTGACAGCAAATGAGGCTCCTAAAGCATCTGAGATTTCGATGTCTGATCCCTTATCTGGCAACCCCTTGTTTGCGCGGCAATAGGTCAACCATGGATTTCTCTCCTCCAGTTGGATGGATCCAGATGGATCCGTCAACCCCCAGTGAACATTCAAGACGAAACAAAACCGAAGAAATTGTAACATTTTTATCATCTATAATACTATCAAGTAATAAGCCACAAGGGTTATGGGTTGAAAAAAAGTTGATTACAGCGGGACTTGAGCCCGCGAGCTCCGGATTAACTTGACGGCACTCTACAAGTGATGATCTAACTTTAACGTTGGCGGTCTCGCTATTCTGTTACTAGACTTCTGTTCGGGGTGCCATTCAAAAGCCATTCAACCTATAAGTGCCAGGTAAAAATGAAATTTTTCAAAATAAATGTTAAGTAATAGACTACAAGGAGAGCTGACTCGGTAATTTATTTACAGTTTTGGGCTTGCTCAAAGAAAATATGACTTATTTAAAAATATTGATAACAAACTAAGTCTTGTAAAATGAAACATGATCTAACAAGTAGGCGCTCAAGACGCAGAAATCAAAACAAAATACGGAAACAAAAACCAACAAAACATATGTGTGCCGTTGTAGGCAACTGTAATGAGGCGGGTTTTGAGAAACGTCTTCAAATAGAGCGACATTTTGTGAGGAAGGTTGTTCCTACGGCGAGGGGAATTACGTAAGAATTTGTCTCCCCAGAATATATATGTTGACATGCTGAACGAGGACCAGGTCGACGAGGTGCGATGAAAAGACGATGTGGTGCCGCTTATTGACCGGCAAGTTAATCCCATGGATTTCTAAATGGTTCTTAAATTTATTGGAAGCCAGTGAAAATTGCATACAAAATCGAGGTTACAATGTAAAGAGCAACAAAAACATCTTTACGTGACCGACTTGCGGGCTACCCGCATTGTTGTTCTTTCGCCGTTTGTACTTTCTTCTGAAGGAACTGTCGTAGGAGTACGACGAGCGAAGTCATTATTCGCTATACATAAAAGATATTGGAAACATGAATAAGATGCGGGTTGGGTGGATGTGCTGTAGTTGCAGTTAGCCACCTGTACAGTTTTCTATGAATAATTTTAATGTCTTCCTGGAAACATTTTTATTCGTCAACACCAAATTTTATGTGATACTTTTAAATTCATCGTGGGATGAAACGGCGGAAAATTTGGATTTTGCTACGTCGATCACTAAATTGTGGTGACAGAATTTAGAATGCCAGTTCCTAAGTGCATGTTCTGCCATCTTACATGCTAAGTAGTAGGCCTATATGAAAAAATTAAATCAAATATTGCTCAAATATTGTAAAACAAATAAAATGATAGTAGCTTCCGGAGTGATGTCTGCGGAAAGAAGCGATTCAATGTTTTTTAATATTTAAAACACACTTCGCAAAATCGTAAAATAGGCTATTGTTCGAAAAGTATGAAAATTTACCCGCAAACTTTTGAAGATTTCTTTCATGATAAAAAAATAAATAAAGAAGAATACGGAAAAGCGGAAAAAGGGAAAAAGTACGCCCTCTCGTGTTGGATTCGATCATTGCGCGAGAACGACTGATACGATTTATATTGGAAGAAACATTTACACCAGGTACATTGGTGTCTTGTTTGAGAAAAACGGGGGTGGTTGGGTATCGCTGTTCCCCATACACGTCCCTTTGATAAACAAAAAGACCTTCACCATCTGTATCAGGATATAGACAACTCACATCAACTTCGTCAAACTGTGAACTTTAACTTGGCGAGGAAATGTTTTTGTATCATCCCTGAACATAAAAGTATATTGAACATAAAAGTATATTAAAAAATGCAAATCAAGAGTTCCCTCTATTATTGACTTCAATATACATCTCTATAAAATACACGTCAATATCGGTAGACGTTTCCTTCAAACGGTAAAAAACTTGATGATAAAGTATAATTTTGTTATATGACATGTTTATTTATATAACAAGCACGTGCGACAATGTGAAGTTCAGAAACAAGCGCCCATTACGGGACGAGTAGTTATAGTGTTTTGTTAAGTCCTTTTCTCGGTCATCAAAATCGTCAGATGATTTTGAGATGCGACGGGATGTGGGGCTGTGGTGGAGTACCACTGGACATCTTGTGTTATTGGTCTTGTAGTCGTGGAGGTATCTACATGCTCTCCCTTCTGTATTCAAAAAGCCATGGTACGCAACCACTCCGGAGGGGACGGGAGGCTTAAACCAGAAACCAGATAGTCCTCTTACTCATCAAAACCTCATCCGATAGCTCCATCTGCCCCAAACCCCGCTGAGGGCGTATCTAACCAACCAGACCGATTATCCTCATCAGGCCTGATGCTTCCTTCCCTTAGGTCTGCCTTCACGCACAGATGTAGAAACGCAAATTTAGTTGTATCAGGATCTCCATGTCGTATCTTTAGCCGTAGTTATCCTCCTGCCTCCGCCATTAAGACAACAAGATGGAATCTAATCCCGGTGAAATTACGTGCAACCCCGAAGCTTACGCTTGGTTTTCAACTACCGGGGTCAAAACAAAAGAATGCCCTCCCTTCGAAGACACAACAAATTGGGTTGTGTTCTTTAATTACTCATGTCCGGTCAACTACGGGTGTTAGTTACAATTCAATGGCAATCAGGTACTGGTAATGATTTGGGGGGGGGGGTGACGTTTCCAATCGTTGCCTCTGTGCCATTCAATCTCATTTCAATTATATTACGAAATGCAAGATGTTGTTTAGCCCTATACTTGGATGTCCACGCTTAGGGGTCAATCTTGTCGATACACCATCAGGGTCAGCTCGGGCGGCCGGCCCCCGGGGGCTCAACCGATCGAGTAAAAGGCACGCTCGCACTCTCTAACGGCCAAGATACAAGGATAATATCACGGCTTGGAAAACTTAAAGATTGAATTGGACGGGAATAACCACTCCACAAAGAAATGCATACCAATAGTTAAAAGTATTCCTTTAGTTATAATAAAAAGTATAAATGACATGTTACTGATGAGTGTTTGAAAAAATTGTATGATTTATTAATTTATAGAAGAAGTTCAATCATTGCAAGCTTCAGAAATCGTTAGATATCAGACGGTGATAGGTTATACCATGCCCGATATGGGGTAGAGGGTAACCCCCCATTGCTCCCATACTTTAACACACTCCTCTTATACAGAAGAAACCCCCACCCCCCTTAAAATCCTTTAAAGAATTCCTGAGATTCCAAGCACACAATGAAGACACAATGAGTGGGGGGTATACCGTGCCCCATATCAAGCACCAAATGTGATAGGTAGGCAGCAGCCATGGTGTTACCGCAGGTGGGTGGGTGGTGGTTGACTTGGACCACCAACGAAGATAACAAGTGCACGTCTTGAGATTTGTGTGATATTAGACCCTACGCTGTTCCGTCTGCAAGTGACTGCAACAACAGCAAACACAACGATATTTTTAGCGAGCGATTACTTTGTAGAAATTACAATACAAGGCCCTAGTATTTGAAAAAACGCATTTACTGCAGTGTTGCTATTTTGACAATCAAACTAAGCACGCAACGACCGGTAATACAAAAACATTAACAAGTCGTTACTTTCACTCAAACGTGACCACCAAAATTGATGAAAATTTCGCAGATTTTCTTTAATATTACTTTTTATTTGAAACTAGAGGATTGGCATGAATGTGTACCTATATATCTACTAGTAATGATTATTAGCTTTATCCCCGTTGCAGATATTTCCGGTGCGCCCCCACGCTGTAGGAAACCTTAGATCCGACAACTGAGCAAGTTCGTGTGCGCGCATTTTATACGACCCGCATACATTTACCACTGACTATGTGACTAGCAACGTGCGCAGTGACGTACTTACCCGAACGACTCGTTTGAAAGTCTAGTCAACTATCAGTAATTCAACATTTCTATCGCCTTCCGCCTTTTCGCTATAAAATATAGTGTCATTGGTTCTCCCTTCTGCGCTTTACACATGTTAGCATGAAACAAGGATTTTAAGAGGCTGGTTCCAAATGGTCGACCACAGTAGTCGACCAATGGTCGACCAGCCTTGGTTCGAGTCAAAAAAGTCGACCTTTAATTAGTT
>JAUELU010000041.1:4748766-4764243 GCA_032357145.1 Evasterias troschelii | reverse complement strand
GGATGCAGCAAAACGACTAAAGATTGGGTCAGCCAGCATTTTCTTCCTGCAGATCCCAAATATAGGCAGTTACGGGCTTCGAAAATCAGGCTAACGAGGGCAAAGTGGTCCGGCCCGACGTCGTTTTCAGCGATGCATTGCAGTTTTGATCACCAAAAGGGAATAAAGGCTGTAATGGTGTTTCAACTGGCTACCAGTCCATCCAAACCAGAATTGTTATTGGTCACTAAGGATTTGTAGCCCATGATTATGGCACCATACTATTCAACTATCCCACTGTTCTGCAGATTTACTCAGAACTGCACATTCAATAACTGACCTTTCCAAAATACCTACAAATATTCATTTTGTGTTTTTATATTTTCCATCACTATTGATTTCCAGCCCAAGATTGGGATGGTATAAACAACTTTTGCTCCGTTACTGGCTTGAAGTTGATATTTGGACTTAATCAGCTGCTTCGTACCGACGAAGGGCAATGGGACCCGACTAATGCCGAGGAGCTTTTGGACTACAACACGTATGACGTGGCATGGGAATTAGGAAATGGTATGTTTTCACGGCTTATAATTTGTTTGATGGGGTTTTGTTTATTTGTTTGTTTGTTGTTGTGTTTGTTTGTTTTTTGGTTTGTTGGGTTGTTTGTTTGTTTGTTTTGTTGCTTGCTTGTGTTATTGTTTTGGTTTTTTTTTTGCAAACAAAACACAAACATAAACATCAACAACAGCAACAGCAACAACATACAAAAAGAAATATGTTATGTATATAGTTGAGCCGTTGTTTTCTATGTGCATATAAATAACAACGATACAATTGAAAATGTTCATAGATTTGCACATAACTTACATGGTATAGAGATGGTCATGGTGGAAAATAGTCACTCGAAATATGTGTGTCTAAATACCACTGCTTTTGAGAAATAAGTTCAAATACTTAGTTATGATCTTTTGTGGGATGTTTAAAATTTGATGTTTGAAAAAAAAAGTATAAATGGGGTTTTACGCTATTTTTCTCGTGACGACCTCGACGATATAGACTGAGCTTAAAGGGTGTGTACACATGCAGTGATAAATGCCAAAGACCTGTATCCAAACTTGATGTTACCCAATATATACATGAAATAACAAACATGTGAAAGTTTAAGCTAAATCGGTCTTCGGAGTCATGAGAAAACAGTGAAAAATCCCCTTATGTGTTTTAACTTCTTTTCAAACATCGGAATTTATCCTGCAGGCAGGATTAAGACTATTATTTTACTCATTTCCAAAAAACTATGGCATCTCAAGCAAAACTATTTGAAGGGGAGTTTTCCACAATGACATCTTTGTACCATGTAAGTTATGTGCAAATATGTGAACATTTATATTTTCATTCTTACTAATGTTGTACACACCCTTTAAACTTCCAACATTTTTTTGTTTTTTCTTTATTTATGTTGGGTAACACAAGGTTTAGATACTGGTCTTTGACAATTATCAAAGTTGGTCACGAGAGGTCAGTTTATGTTTCATAAAAAGTAACTAAACCCGGTATATGTAGGCCTACACGGGGGATAGGCCTGCTATTACTTTTTTTACAGTTCCTGGTTTTGATCCCTCTCTTTATATTTACAGAACCGAATAGTTACTTGAAAAAGGCAAACGTCAGTATCTCCGGCCAGCAAATTGGCAGTAATTTCAATTTGTTGCGGTCGATTCTCCAGAGTCGATCCCATTACTCTGGTGCCTCGCTGTTTGGTCCCGATATTGGAGGCGTGGAAAAGACGCATAAAGCAACCACAATAATAAAAGGGTATGACTATTTTATGTTTTGTAAAAATACTCTCAATGCAGCTGCACTGAACGTGCTGGCTCCCCGGGGATTCGAATTTAACCACAGTCCCCGCTCTGTATTCAAGAAATCCATGAAGCCACACAAGTAATTTATTCGGTGACGATGACATTGTTAAAGGTCATAATTAATTAATATTATTTATCTCTTTGCAAAACAACTGAGAACCGAGTCTCAAGCTTCTAGAAGAAAAACCCGGCTGAGTGGCTAACGCGTTTACACACAGCACGATTTTCGTGTTAAAAGCCCTTGTTTACACTTCAGTTACTCTATGAAATTCAGTTACCTTCAAAAAATAACCAATTATTATATACAAGGTTTCAAGGAAACATTTATCGATTGGCGTTGAACAAAAAAACATGTACTGGAGCGGGATTTGAACCTGCGACTGCCGGATGAACGTGCCAGCGCTCTACCAGACTGAGCTTTCTATGTTGGCGGTCTCCCTTTTTTCAATATCTTTGTTCGGGTGCCAGTGGTCAGCAGCCTGCCTAGAAAGCGGCAGGAAAAAACCAAATTATACACGAAGTTCTTTCGAAAAAAAAAAATAAATAAAAAAAAATAATAACAAAATCATAGCATCAAAACATCAACATTATTGTGAAACCTCGTTGTACATTTTTCACAAAAGCTGCACAAGTTTTCAATTGGTGTGGAGGTAGACGGCGATTCACTTTCAAACCAGGTTTTTTTATTTCTTCAAGTTGTATACTCAAAAACCAAATACATTGGCGAGGGGAATCCTCGAATGTGCTCTGCTTTTAAAAAAAGGTGCGTTGGTTGTAAATATACTGTATAAACTTATATTCCAACCAATCTTTCCTTTAAACAAAAACAGGTTCCTCGCAACTACTAACGTGACCAACGCAACTACTTTCCACTCGTACTATTTGAATGGTAGAACAGCTACTTTAAACGACTTCCTCGATCCAGAAACACTGGACGGCGTACTTCCAGTTAAAATTAACACAGTGACGTCACTGGTGCATAAATACCTCGGGAAGGATGCCAAGGTGTGGTTGGGAGAGACTGGGAGTGCCCTTGGTGGAGGGGCGCCAAACATTTCAGACAGATACGCGGCTGGATTCCTGTAAGTTGTGTTTTTTGTTGTTAGCCCAATAAACGCATTATATGAGAAATAACAGTTTCAACCAGCAATCCTTTATTAATACACTGCAATTTAATTATGGAAAGGTAGATACTCCTGTCACCATAATAAGAGACCTTTCTCACGAAATATGTAAATTGCACAGCACGCGTGCGCACTAACACTTTAGATGGCAAAAAAATGATGGACATTGCGCCCTTTTAAGATGGCGTCGTGACGCAGACACACTTGTGCGTCTGCTTAGTGCACAACTCTCTATCGCGTTTGTCAAACAATAGTGTCTGTACGCATGCGTGAATGTAGTAAGCATATTTCATGTGAAGTGTCTATTAAGAGATTTTTTCTTATGCGGAATTCTTTTGGTTTTGTTTCAGGTTCCTTGATAAACTTGGAATGAGTGCAAAGATGGGACTAGACGTGGTGGTGCGTCAGACTCTCTACGGTGGGAGCTACACCATGTTAGACCTCGTCAGTCTGGAACCCAAACCGGTATGTATGAACTTTTGCAAATAATTTTTATTTTTGTCTGACCCGTAACTCAGAGCTATACTTTAAACAGTACAGGCTAAAAGGGGCGGGGTGGGAGGGTTTGGGGGACAACTGAATCTCATTTATGTTTTTTTTTAATTTTTTTATTTCTTTTTTTAACATTTTTATTTTATTTTATGTAAACTAGTTTCAATCATATTCTTTTATTTTCACTGAAACGTGAAACATTAAACCAAGTGTGGAAATTTCATCAATTTTCGACAAACATGATCTATGGGACAGCAACAATTACGCTGTATTCTATAGTTGGTTAATCCTGCGCACGTTCATCAATTAAACGAGCCTGTTTCACTTTATTAAATCAGGAAATAACAAATGGCAGTATTGAAGTTCTTTAAATGCTAAGTTTCAAAATAAATATTATTTGGGATTTATTAATCGGTACGTGTCTTTTACAAGGAGATTTCCGCAATGATTATACATTTGTTTTTGATTTTTTTTATGCGTTTTCTTTATTACGGCAGGATTACTGGTCAGCGTATATTTATAAGCACCTCGTTGGTCCAAGAGTACTCCACGTAAATCTGGCTACCATTTCTTATCAGATTGACAACGGCGAACCGGTTCAAGCAGAGACGGATAAGCAATATCTACGTGTGTATGCTCACTGCACAGCCATAGGGTAATTTGAATCAGCCTTCATGGATTTATTCTTTTGACCTCGTTCCCACGGGCAGCCGTATCGTCCCTCTCGTCTCGAGCACTGCAATGCTGGATAAAGGGTGCGGCGATGTTGTAGGACAACACATTACGATGGAATTCACATATACTGCCATTTGGACGTTGATTGTACGACGTCATTAGCCGAGTCCTTAGCCGCCGTGCGCCCGTGTTACGACTTGTAGTCGCGTTGCTTGTCGTTTTGCACTGCCTGAAGGCGCAAACAAACAACATCGCAACATTGCGACGGCCCTTCAAAACAACGACACGACGTGACGTCACTCCAACCCGACAGCACAACGCAAAAGTGGGACGACATGACGAGATAGCGCAATGGCACAACGCGACAAAGCAACGGCACACAAGGCGTGTGAATCAAATTTAAACGACACACGCTCTAATAAATGGCAGTTTTGGAATTCCATAGTATACCCAAGGGGACGAAATCGATTATAATATCCTTGACATCCAATTGAAACTGGATGCTTCATTATTGCTTGTTTTAAATATCAGTTATTTCTTTACAAACAAGTTCTTTGCTGAACATGGACTTTTACAGATTCATTACGTAACAATTATTTGTGGTTCTATCTCTCTCCTCCTTCTCTTAGAAAAAGTGGCTATCGCACAGGTGCAGTCACCCTAATGATTTTGAACATGAACAAAGTAAACTGGGCGAACGTCACACTTTTGCGCAAACTCAGTGGGCGAAGAGTCGACCAGTATTTGTTAACGCCACGTGAACATATGAACATGACGTCATCGTAAGTGTTACATTCCAATAAAAACTGTGCGGTCGAAAATGACCACATTAGTGTACTTTTAATCATAATTTAGCTGGCAACACTTTTAGTAGTATTATAATTTAAGACGATTTAAGAGTAGAGGTAAATCAATATTATACTTGTATAGAATTACCACCTGTTTTCAGAGGGGGGGGGGGCTTGCTGCCGGTAAAAAGCTTATAATTAGATTGAACCAAAAATAAGTTATAATCCTGTTCGTTGTTGTTTACCATTCTATTGTTATTTTTTTTATTTGTGTTTTGTTCGCAGAGAAGTCAACCTGAATGGTCTTCCGTTTCAGCTGGTCAACGATACGACTCTGCCTCAACTTAAACCTTTGAAGATCGGCCGAGGGGATCCAATTCTTATCCCTCCGTTGTCCTATGGGTTTTACATCATCAAAGTAAAAGCTAAAGCGTGTGGGCCTCTGGATAAATAGATGTGCAAATTTGAACCACGTCACCCCCCCCCCCCCCCCTTCCGACACACCCACATTCAGCTCGGTGTTGCAGTCACAGTGTGGACATTGTCACAGTGTGGACATGCCTTTGTTCTATACACTTACGGCAAATCCTATTCAATAATACTGTAAATAACTGTGTTGAAAAAATTCTGTGTTGACATGTGTAATGTGTAAGTCCACATAGTGTTTGAAGTCTCCACATTATGTGGACCTCTTTTGTTCTCAGTACGTAGCGTTACAATTTTGAAAAACGAGAACGAGAACTTTGAATCATGAATTTTGGCAAATCATCAATTGCAAATTGAGGAACATTTAAAGATGTTCAATGTATGTTTAATATTGTTCACTATAACTATGATAACGAACACTGCTTTATTCTTACTTTGTGACAGTTTCTAACAACAGTGTGTTTTTATTTTACATGACGGTTCTTGTTTTGTAACAAATACTCAGCGATTGAAAATGGAATATGCTTATTTATATAGGAATAAAACAAATAAATTGTTCCTAACATCAAAAGGACAGGTTTACTTTGCCTTTACGAGATATCTCAAAATATGTGTGACAACGCGTCTTTGTAAATATGAATGATACAATGTCAAAAAGCAAAACAGACACAAATTTATGGTGGTACTGAAATTTCAATAAGTTGTGTCAAATTTAATCTGTAACCGAGTAAGTTTAAGTTAGGTGTCAAATAAAGTAAATACATGTACATCCATACCAATAGTGTAGTACGAAGTGTACATGAAATATTTACATAATGCATAACTAAATACCATAGCCTGAATGTCACTGAGTGACAACATTATTTTGATCACGTTGTCGGTCTGAAGGGGAACGTCTGATTTAATGTTTTCCGTTTATTTCATGGCCAAATATTTTATCTTAGAAGAGTTTCAATTAAAGGCCCTGTACACTATTGGTAAGATCGAAAAACACAAATGTTCACAGATTCACACATAACTTACATGATTTAAAGTAAGTAATGGTAGAAAGGGTGCCTTAAAATATTTCTGCCTAAAATGCTATCGTTTCTGAGAAATGAGTAAAACAATAGTCTACACAAAACATGAACACTGTCTGTGATTATTTTGTCAGTTCTACGAATCCTTTATGTATTACCTTTAAGTGTGAATTTCAATTAAAACAGAGCGGCAGCAAATCAAATAAAGCTCGGGCGATTTTTTAATGTGTTTGATTAAAGTTTCATAAAGAAAAACAAACAAACGAATTTGTTGTTGTTTTTATTTTATTTTCATAGGGGGATTAATTAGCATTAAAGTTGACCGTACTGCCATTATCTTTGATAATTTCATTGTAAACACTACCAAAGATAAATTCAGAATTCATACTATAAACAAGAGGTCGTGCCATTTTATCCTTCTAGCCTCGGTTTCAGTAGTAGTACATTACCAGAAGGATGACCGAAATGACTTGTCTCTATTGAATAATATAATTTTCATGGACAATTAAAAAAGTACTCTATGTTGAACACATTTAAACTTTAATACTTGAGATAAAATACATGCATAGAAATGATGAATAAAATGAGTTATAAAAGGCATGATACATAATACTGATTTATGGAGATGAACTATTCATAACAATCCGTGGGCCCGGTTTAAGACCCTGTAGCTAATCCCACAAATCAACAATTTGTGTTGAACTATTTTTATGTGTATATGAACACAAACAAATAGGAGAAATGTCACATGTCCTGTTTAGATGTGTAAATACTTCGCCCCAAGGTCTTTGTTTACAAATTCATGGGGTCACTGTAACACAACAAGGGGTGAGGGAAGAAGAAGAAGAAAAAGAACGGACAAAAAATAGCCATCTGAGATGAAATGTAACAGGTACCCAGCAGTTAAGTGTAATTTGAAATCATTAAGCTCAAAAAGGGTAAATAAATTGAGTACAATTCAAATATAAACATCGTACATTCAACCTGAGAATTACATCGAATTTGGCGATTTCGTTTTTGAGATAACAGCTACTATTACGTTAAGTGTTTATCACGGATATTTCTGACGACGCGTTTGGCAATGCGCATATTCTATTCAGATTTGTCAACTCGATGAAGGATTACGATTTGGGGTTCTTGGCAGTGTGTTGGACGGAAATGTTTTTCAGGATAATTGGTACTAGTATCAAGCTTTTGAAAATGTAAGCTTTTGAGAGAAAGAGAGAAAGAAAATGACAGCACTGATCCTCCATTACTGCAATCATGTATCATACCTTTAGCAGGTGCAAAACGAGAATAAATATATTGTGTATCAAAACTGTATAATCGTAACTAAAGATTTGTATTCAATAGTATCGTTTGATTATAGAAATATATAAAAAGAATATCGCCACTCTATATTGCAGGCTTCCAACCAGCTCCCTTTGAACTGCTGGTCTTCATAACTTTACCTTGCCCCGAGTGTACGATTTGAATGGAACGCCCAGCGCACGAAGGGTACCTTGATCCCTTTTCGAAACCGCGGCTTGGGCTTGGACTTTAGCTTCAGGCTCTGCTCGACTGTTTGAAGCCCCGTACCGATAGCACATAATTTCAAATTAACTGACGGAGCAAAAGCCGGAGCCCAAGCCCAAGCCTAGTTTCGAAAAGGGCCAAAGAGGTGTGCTGCTTCAGTTTGTAAACCCAAATAAAGCAACTATTTGACCTGTCGTTTTTGAGGACATTTTTCCTACAATATGATGGACCGGAGTACAGTTCTTACAGTATAATTATTATTATAAAACAATCATATGGCGCCTTGATCAATATTGTACTTGTGTCAATTGAGCACAATCACCTAAACTCCTAGGAGTGTGCAGCACCGGTAACCACACTGGAGCACAATAGCAATTACAGTAATACTATTTGTATCAACCTCAAACGGTGACAAATCATACTCCGAGGCAAACAATCATAATCATTTTAAGCTGCACCTTAACAACTTCCAGGTCAGAATTGATCTAGATTCCGGGTTCCCGCGTGGCCTAACCCTCGTTTGGGTCAGTTAGAACCAGATTATGTGTCAAACAGACCAAAAACTGTGGCAACTGAAAAAGAATCGGAGTCAAAATTAAAACGCCTTTTCCAGTTTCTGAGTCAGCCTGACCCAGAAGTTGGTCAGGCCCTCTTGGACCCGGACTGGGCCATTTCTGAGCCGGGAGTTTGTAGTGAGTGTTTGTGTGGTGCCCTCGTCTAGGCTATCATTTATTTCAACTTTAAGACGGAGTACGCCCCGCAGTATCATTATTAACGGGGTATAGGTCTACTCCGTAAAGGTAACAGTAAAATGTAACACTTATTAGTCTGAAACAAAAGGATACCACTTGACTGAAAACTAACTATAAGTATAACATAGTTGTGTTCTGTAAATTAAGGAAGTTAGGGGTTCTACATGTTTAAGATAGTCAGTGAGTATACAATGATAATAGTACAAATTACAAATTTGATAAGATTCTATATAACACAAGCTTAATTCTGCTGTATAATGTTCGATACAAATTAAGTACAAAAAGAGTGATTATATAATAACTCGTGATAGCTTCATAACAGAAGCCTATAAGTACTATACGTGTTTGGGCCAAAGCCAATTTCACGTGGTAAAACGAAATTGTAGACCCCAAAGAGAACTGTTTCTAAAACACACTCATGACACCACACAGTGAAAATAAGTTTACCTCACAGATACCAGTTTGTCGGTCACTTCACACTTATATGTATAGAAAAATGACCACTTTAACAATTCATTTATGATCAAATGAATAATTATTTATCTTTTAAACGGAGAATCACAAACGAGTACTAGTGGTACCCTCCGTGACACCATCAACAAAAAATCACACCGTGACAGTATCGCAGACGTTTTGAGGGTCAGCTTGATATTAGCGTGTAACACATTTTTTGAGAACACAATCACTTTTTAAATCGCTAGGTTTAGTAAGAGAATGTAGAATTTTTTAAATAAAAAAAAATTAAACATGGAGGAGTACTGACTTTTTAATTAAAAACTGTTACTCAATAAGTCCGACATGGCATCATGCAGTGTTAATAAAATATGTCAAAATAACTTACAATTAAATCATCATTTAACAGCAAGTAAAACAAAAATTACATTTTCATTCTTTAAATGCCATGTACATAGACACAATATTATCACATTCATTATTACCATCATCATCATAATCATTATCATCATCATCCATACAACATTCTCATTAAAATTCACCAAGCAAGAGACACAAACAAAACGAAGAGCCTATACTTCGGTATCAAAATTGCTTTTACCGACTTCCTACTCGAGTTAATCGGTTTTAACGGAACAGCTGTAAGTATTTCAAAGGACATTAATTCGTGAAAGCAGAGCTGAAGATCTAGACCGTATTTCTTCAATTAATAACGTGAATCAGAAAATCTACTTACAAGTTAAAAACAGAGTACTGCACAGCGAAACATTCAAGTGCGTTACCAGTCTATTTAAGTTTTTTGGCAAGCGGGGGCAAAGTCATAACTGGTTGGGCTGTTTAATGTATTGAACCATTAATTTGTGCATTTTTCAATCTAACTTGGAGTGGGGTGTGGGAAAAGGAGCGAATAGTTCCGAGCAGGCTCCAGCCCCTTCCCGCATCTGGACGTCACTGGAAATACACTGTAACGGCATTTTTTTATTTTTTATTTTTTTTATCATAAAATTTCACAGAAGGCTCGAGTGCTGTCCACGAATAGCTTTTGAGTTGAAAGAACGCGAGAGTTTGTCAAAACCCCATTCAGTATTAAAAAAAAAAAAAACATACAAAAATGCCTAAACTATACGAAGCATTCTTTTTGTAACAAAAATGCACGCACGCTTTAGGTAACTAAAAGGTATAATAACAGGTGAAAAATTAGGGTTAAAGTACTCATTGGCATGATCCAGCTGATTGGTTCATTGCTTTTCTCAGCCCACCAAAACTGTTTTTTCAGTTTAAAGATTACGCAACACCCGCTGCCTTTTGGTTGACGGTCCGAAATGAAATATTAAATGATTGAACCTACCCGTGTTAATCCATAGTTCCAAGGTACCCAATCAAATTGTGGTCTCCTCTGGGTCAACTCTTGATGTATGTTACACATAGAAACTGGTATACAGTAAACACATTTGTACTAAAACAATAATTAATTACTTCTGTTAGAATATATGACCTATCCATAATCAAGTGATATTAAAACAACCCGTGGCAACATGTCACCGTATGTTACTATTTTCACTCAATTCGCTGTCTCACGACCCAATGACATCTTGAAAGTCAAATCAAGGGGTTTCCTCAAGGAACACGATGTTGATCCATCAGTTTCTTAGACAAACTAAGTAGATGGCGGATTTAAAAGAAGAACACGTCAGTCTGTGGTTCAATTTCAGGATCAAACACCCACAAAGCGTTCGATGAAGTCCAGGAACTTGGAAAGCCTTGTATAAATAACAACCTGTCTGGGTGCAGAACAGCTAGGCACTCCACCACGGCTCACCAACCCTACCTGATACCATTGACCATTGTGGGAGGTATACAAAGGACCACCACTGTCACCCTATGAAGAGAATTGGTAAATCATTAGTTAAGTTTCTCCAATTGGCTGTTTCCAATTAGAACATGAAAGTGGCAAAGGCAAGTTTTTCCCAATCTGTAACTTCTCTCTTTGGGTATTTTTCTTCTTCAGACGTAAAGCCTACACTCACCTTACAAGAGTTCTGCTCTCCATATTTGTTCATGCAGCAAATGACGTTTTCATTGACGTACGTGCTATCGTCAAAGCGCTTGCAGTTTTCCGTGTCGACGATGGTAGCACGAGCAGTTTGTAGAAGCACAGGTGTACCGCCTATATAAAATAAATGTGCACATTTATAACGTAATATAAAATAATTACTTGCATGAAAATTTTGCAATATGAACATTAATCTGAATTGGATATATTACACCCACGCCTCCTCAAACGGCTGCAATAACGGCAAGTCAAACTAGTATTACCATTTAAAATAACCATAACACGTAAAGAGCAATCGTGGTACCTTCAGTGTTTTATGGGAATTTACAATTATATGTTTTGAACTTGAGCTCGGTGATTTTTTGTGAAACAAAAAGAGGGAATCCGTGAGTCACAAACAATCTGAATTAGTGAATCAGCATGTCACTTACTGAATGGAATAGTTCCTCCCCAGCCCGACATGGTGGCGGACGAACCCGTCTCGGTCAGGAACGAGTCGTTCCTCGGTGGCAGACACACGGGACGGACACGGTCAGTTATAGAGACTGGTACCTCCAGCTCCAACAGAGCTATATCGTTCAGATTATAGTTGGAATATGATGGGAATTCAATGGCCCTCTTGACCTGGCGGACTTGCACAAAGCCATGATCGGCTGTCAGATTTGTGGTGCCAAGTAACACCTTGGGTTGAGTAAATCCCTGTCTGTAGAATTAAAGTTACAAACATGTGTATTAAACCTTTCTCCTGATGAAAGGTAAAATACACAAGAATGATAGTTGTCAAAAACATCAATGACAAGTTTCAATTTTGATTCTCACTGATTATATAGTTCGCCGGTTGCAGTATTATTGCAGGGAATTTAAAAAAAGTACTGTCAAAATCGACAAAATAGCATTGATTACCTCAATATCAATGTTGCTTTATCGATTGCAGAAATCAACTTAACAAATTATAAGCGTCTTAAGAGGTGTTTAGTGAAATGCAGTAGATGAACATGTAGACCTACTCTGAGATGTAGAGAAAACACCCCCAACGAACAAAAGAAACAACAACAGCGACAGCGACAACGACAACGACAGGACCAGTGACACGGACAAGGACAGCGACAATGCCACCATCAGCATAAATAACAACAGCAGCAGCAGAAACAACAGCATTACAGCAATAATAAAATTTGAATGTACCGATCCTAACCGGTGTACGGGATACTTACACACAGTGTCCAGCTGTGATTACCCAATTATTTGCGATAAGGGCGCCACCACAGTAATGGTCAATTGGATCGCCTAATGGATGGCTGATGGACACCACCCAGGGGACCTCGCCGGGGAGGGCGTTCCGTCCGTTCACGACCCTCGGCATATGTCCCTGCCTCCCACACTCTTCAAGTAAAATAGAGGGGAGAGAGAGATTGAAGTAATACAAGTATGGAATGGTGTCATTATTATACAACATTTATGCAAAGCCGTTTGGGCTATAGGAACATCGCACACCATGCGATGTGTTAACACCTGTATCACATTTAAACATGAAGAAATTTAAAAGCAACAAAAGGGGCAGAATTTGGAGTTGCACACATTCCATATACGAACCTGCTTTATTGCACGTTAAGTGGATAGCCTTTCCCGAGGGACAACTTTCGCTGTGGAGAAAGAGAACGACAAACGATGTATGACAAAGAGTAACCAAATGTTTGGCATTGCGAACAGCATTCTAAACAATAATATATTTACAACATACTTTGTTGAATGGTTAGGCCTATTCATTTTAACACACTTTAAACTAACGGTTATTGTTTCTATACACAAGATAATTAATAACTCAACCTATGAGGCGGCCTGCTTGCCACCGCCCGATTTTTTTACAACAATTTATGGACACGCTCTTGATACTATTAAACAAAGTTGAAACATGGCATCAGCACATTAAGATAGTTTTACAATTGTGTAACGCAAAATGTCAAAAGTCATTAACATACTTTTCAACACAAATCTATGCGGGTGTAACAATGGTATTAAGCAAAGTATAACTAATAATTATACACTTAATACAATCACTAAAATGATCCCTGAATAATAAAAGCCTGTTATTACTTTTCTTTGGATATTGTTAAAGGGAAAATACAAACATAATTAAAACACATTGCTATCATGGAGAGAAGAACAAACAAAGAATGAAGTCAGCTGCACATTTGGTGCATAACAATAACATACAGCTAGCTGCAGCACATTTCACAGAGTACAAAAAATAGTTATATTTGGTCAATTCATGCAATTCTGTTCGATTCGTCATAAATTTATACAGTAGTGGAACAGAAAGAAAAATAAACATATCCAAAACATAAAATCAAAGACAACCAAGAACTGATTCGAAAAAAAATAAATAAAATAGAGTAGGACAAATTTATTTTTGTAAGGAAATCTTACCTTTGTGTTACAACCTCATACATAAGGGGCCTTGGTCCTAAACTAAGCAATGCTTGTAATTCCTTTTCCGGCAGAGTGTAAAATCCACTTGTAACTGGTCTAAGGTTCCTCACGTCAACAAACGTTGATTCATTCATATACCTGGAAGAGAGGAAAAAAAACGACGTCGATGTTTCCGCGGTGTTTTGTAGAATAGAATATGTTAAGCGTCCCCACCCGCTTCCTTTTAAGAGGCCGCCTCTTTTGATAAACAATATATACATTTTTTTTACTCTATAAGCACACCGAAAACGCAAACTGAAAAAGCTGCCCACCAGCTTGAAAAAATAGCCCGGCCAGTTGTCTCGAAAAATAAGTCGGGCGGCCATTTAAAAAAAAGAAAAAAAAAAAAAAAAAGGCCCTCCTCCTTTTTTTTCTCAAATCAAACAATGTAAAGATGCCACATACCCAAAGCCATACTCATTACAGATGACGTCACCCAACGGTTCACTCCAAGTAGTGTTATCGTAACAAAGGTATCTTTCGTCTCCTTCAATTGTAACCTTAACGTGTCCGGTTCCAGTCCTTATAGTGGAATAGCTTCCTTCCGTCTCCAATTGCACTGAATATAAGGATATGTCATTTTGAATTTGATTACAATTTCACTTTTGAATACTTATCATTCCATTTGCAAGAATTTTGTTGCTATTATTTACATGAGGATAGCGTTCACCGAGTCTCAGACGGGACTCCCATAGGCGCTCGGGATGGCTGCGAATACTAAGACAACGCACAAAAGTGTGACCGGTGTATACATTATAAAAACTACTGGGTCAGAATTGACCCGGATTCTGGGTCTACTGCCTAGATCCGGGTCAATTCTAACCGGAACCCTTTTAAAGTTTGCTGCACACCTCTTGAAATACATTTGCCTTAAATGCATTAGTTTTTGAGAAAATAAGTAACAACAATTAGTTTTGATCCCGTAAGTCAAAAACTCAATGTTTGGTAACAGTGAATACATTTAAGGATTTGTCCACTCTTTTTTCGTGACTCCAATGACCGAAAGAGCTAAAATTTCGCAGGTTTGTTATTTCATGTAGGCCTGTAAACTATAATTGGTTCACTTCAAGTGTGGATTCAGGTCTTTGACAAATACCAATGAGGCACTTTGTGCTTTAAGGTGAATCCTTCTTGTGTATTTCACATCTGTTTGACTAATTAAAACCTTTTCCCCCCAATTAATTATTTCGTAAATAAGGAACATTGCAAGATTACACGTTGATAAAAGAGCGCGTCAACGACCAACTTAAAGTAAACACAGAAACCTAATGCCGATACTCACAGCATTCCTGCTCATCTCTACCGGAGTCACAGTCATCTTCAAAGTTACACCACTTTGCAGACGTGATGCATTCGTCGTATTTAGCCAAACACAGTTTCTCTCCCTCTTTACAAACTTAACAACAAACAGAAAAGTTTAATAATAATTATCAGTCTAAAAGAATGTGTTAATTGTACCGATTGATCTGGGCTTAAGACAAACCATATAATACTGGTGGAAACTGAAAAGTAGTGTAAAGTGTTTGTTCTGAAAGAAATTGCCAGACCGAAACTAATCATTCCTTGACGAACTTTAGCTTATCTGTGATTCACAATAAAAAAAAGCAAAATAGACTGTGTCCAGGCGAGGTCATTAATGTCACAATTATTTCAGTCAGTACGGGTTATCTTATTATTCCAATAGATTTTGTATTTATACACACAAAAACGATTGTTTGATTTGCCACATTTGGGTCTACTTCGGAAATGAGGAATATTTCTATAGAATGTTGCTGACAGGGAATGTAGTTGGCAATGACCTTGTAAATGGTTTTCCCAGCACAACATATGGTTTTTCGAGTGCGTTGCGATACGTTGATTGTCCGTCTTTAAA
>JAUELU010000041.1:4701330-4712126 GCA_032357145.1 Evasterias troschelii | reverse complement strand
AAATTGCACAACCAAGCGGGAATGTTTTAGTTCGAGTCGCTATTTAGTATTATCATAACCAGGCCGATTTTCCACGTCACTTTTTTCTTCTTGCTGACGTCACCGCACGTGCACTATTCCCAAGCAAAAGTGCTGGGTTTCCAAATGCCCTGGAAGACTCACAGCAGGGCACATCCGGGGAGAGATATCCTCATATCATCTCCCCTCGTGATGTACCTTACACCCAATTGCCTTGCAACATCACGCCCTGTTTAGCATCTCGATCAGCGAGAATACCCCAGACACGACGCAGCCGTCCGTTGTCTGGACTTCGCCGGCTACGGTCAACCAGCACAGTGGTACCCCGAGACACTCGTAATTGGAATCTGGTCGAACGACGGCCAAGGTTGATGCTTTATGCCTTGCATAGATTCATGGGGACAATTTTAACTGTAAAAAGTCCTTTGACCGGGGCTTCCGCAGCCGTGTAATTAATCAGCTTTGATGACGACCAAATTAATAACCAAGGAAAGTTGAAGATGACACCTGACTGATGCGTGAGAGTGCCGGCTCTCGTTTGGGAAACCTGAGCAATGGCTAAGACTTTATTAGATAGAAAAAGCCTGACCGCGAAGCCAAAGCCATAGCCAAACTTGATTTGAAAAATACCCCCAGGGCACACGATTTACCCGATGACATGTCAGTAGACCTTTTTTTTTTATTCGGTCATTCATGAGTGATTGAAAAACCATGGACCTTGATCCATTGTTTACCGTCTTCACTCTTGCGGCTATAGCTCTGACTTTTTTATTAGGTTTTTGCTGAGTACACGTAGAGCAGTAAGCACATCAATCAACCGAGTACCGGTTGTCCTCGCTGACTAAATACCAGCCCTGGGTTCTGTTATCCTCATTTTTGCTATAGAGGGTGACAAAAATTTGAACCGATTTACAAACAAAAACCAACTATTTCGGTTGAAATCTCTACTAAGAGATTTCCATGGTGATTGGGACCAATGGTTGCACGTCTGGGACACTTCCTTGTTTTCGCTCATGCGAAGCATATCACAAAGAGTAAGAACACAACTAATGATTACCGTAATCAACAACGAGAGAGAGAGAGGGAGCGAGAGAGGTGGTGTTGAGGTTGGAGCAAAAAGACTTCCTCTTTTCAAATTAGTGATACTCCGCAACAAAATGAATTTACACCTTTAAGTCAAAAACCTGTCGGCACACACGATTTCGGGGTTTAATAGTAATGTCGCACATCATCACATTGCATACTAAAGAGATCACTAAGCAGAGGCGCAATTGAACATCTTCGGGGATACCCCCAGTCGAATTATGACGTATATTGTGGCTCACCGCGAACAAATTCAGCACGGGATGCCCCAAACTACTTTTAATGTTCCTAATATATCTCTCTAGCATAATCCTCATTTCCACACAAAAATATTGACCTTGAAGTTTATAGTCTCCCGGTTACTTGTGCAGCTGCTAAAGATTTATAGCAATTAATTTACGGCTTGAATGGTCTCCAAAATAAAGTAGGGGTAGGACACACCCTTTTTACATTTCCACCTCCATAATGTCCCATATAAAAAAGACCTTCATACACATTGTGAATTTTGTTTAATTTCAGAAAATGGCTCATTGCAATCCAATATACACAGGTTCCACCTTGGTAAGCACACAGTATTACACGCAGGCTTTTAATGAGCTTCTGTCACCCGGCTTGTTTCAAATAATGTGTATTATATACTACAACCGCTACTTTTAATAACAAGTGTCTCAAAATTCTAAGCACGTTGGGGTATACTAATTGATGCTGGGATCAATTTACCTTATTAAGTATATATAACTTTAAAGGTTGTGTACAACAGTGGTATTTTTTGTCAAAGACCAGTGTCCACACTTGATGTGACCCAACATATAGGCCTTCATGAAATAACAAACTTGTGAAAGTTTCAGCTAAATCAGTCTTTAGAGCCAGTGAGAAAACAGTGAGAATTTAAAAAAAAATGTTTCCACTGTTTTATCGGATTTTATCACAGTGATAAAGACCAATTTCCTAAAAACTATAACATTTCAAGCAAAACTATTCCAAGGAAAGTTTTCCACCATGGCCATTTTGATACCATGTAAGTTATGTGCAAATCTGTGAATATTTATATTTTCAATCTTACCAATGTTGCACACATCCTTTAACCTCGGCATTAAGAAAGCCACGCAATAAAAGAGAATAGTGGCCTGATGTTCTGAAACATGTTTGTCAAGTTAAATTGCATATTTCAGCAATGCTTAATTATGACAGAATAAATCACCATTAAAGGCACACACTATGAATCTCTGGGGAGTGGAAGCAACGCAAGCTTCGTATTATTGTGAATCACCAAAATAAGGAAGGCATAGGCATGACAAGAACGAAGACCGTTTTACCTAAAAATAGCGATAGAGCAATATTGCTCGAGCAAAATCTGGCCAACGCCACCTAAGTTTAATGGCATTAGAATAGCGCACAAAACCAGCTTCGGATCAAATTTATAATGGGATAGCATTTTGTTGTGTAGCTTGCCCTGACATTTTGGAAATTAAGAAGAAGGAATTCCATCCACTATCTCAAAGTGCATCTTTACAAGGGGCAGTTGACTTATTACTGAGCAGACTGTTTGACTTAAATTCAGTTTTGATAAACGTTACATTAACCATTAATTATACAGGCCGCATGATCATGTGGCTCGGGGCAGGAAGGCGATACAATCTAGCTCAACTATGTTCAATTAAAACACACTCAGTTTCCCAAATGAAGAATCGTATGGGGAGTTTGAGGTTAACTCTCGCATAAACGTCATGGTCACCCCTCAATTTTTGTTATATACATACATATATAAATAATTAAATAAATAAACAAATTGTAATAAAATTAAATTAAATTAAACAAATAATAGGCTAAAAATATATAAATAAATATATATTAAATAAATATAAAAAACACTTTTCTACAAAACAAAATATCCCCCATAAGATAATAATTATTAATTCGGTTGACATAGATAACGCGAAAAAAACATCCCTCAAGTGTCTGATTTGATCCCATTATTTACAATATTTGGATCACAATCATCTTACGTGTCTGGAATTCAAGTGAGGCTGAGATGATATGATATTCCTCGAGATAAAAACTATAAGTGCATCGCAATGCACTTAAAACTTAACTCTTTAACGTATTTAAACATAAACAGCGGGAGCTAACGCCGTGCTATCAATATCAGAGCAACTTACGTATCAGTAGTCAAAAACTTTATGGCGACTTTCCTACTGCGCTGTGACTAAACGTGAATGCCCCCTTTTGTTGCGTCTCACGAAATGACAATAACAACAACAAAAACACACACAAAACCGGCTATTTCCCCTGGCAATACGTCTTGTTGAAGTTAAACACCTTATAATAACACAAGTGACTTGATACTTTGAAAAGAAATTACAGATGCATTGTATCATGGAGGTAGGAAAAAACTACTTGGTACGGTCCACCTCATCTCAGTGACCAGAATATGAAGAGAGAGAGAAGGGGGGGAACTGAGTCAAGCATTGATGTAAATGCCATGCTGTAATAAACAGCGACGGTAATGTACTAATGGTATCACTAATTGTAGGACAGAGGTATAAACTTGAAAGCGGAACGTTTACTCTGAAACAGTCGACACTTGATTGAATAATGACCTCCCAGGTGAAGTTCTTGGGTATCTTTGATGTAGGCCCTACATCATAACCATAGAGTAATTCCTTGATCTATGTTATAACTGACAGTGTGGTAATAACTACAGATTCACCCACACACCGTCAGAGAACTCGTATTTCACGGTATAAAGTCAAGTATAGTTACTGTATGATATAATCAAGCTTACCTCATATTTATAGCCGTCCCTGAGCTCCTCGTTATCCCCAGCCGGTGCCATCTCGGAAGCAACTGAGAATGAACTAAGTACGGTTTACTTAGGATCGTATAATACACGATAAAAAAGTATCAATCATAATTGGGAGTCCGTGTGTCGCGGTTTTGTCATTTTCATATAAAAAACCGAGCCAGCCGTTGCGAGTCGTATGCCCTGTGTGCGCTGGAGTCTCACAGTCCCTTGCTGCGGCCGACCCACAGAGCGTAACCATGACGTGCGTGATGAAAATCCCGTGTCGGTTCCAGGTATACCCGAAGGCGTCACATGTGCGAGTTCTATAACAAACCTTTGTTAGTAGTCGGTGCTGTGTTAAAGATATGATTTATAGTTTTTCTTTTCCTATTTCCCCCCCTTCTTAATCGGCCTTCTCTATATGTGAAGTGGACCAGAAACAGACATTAAAAGTTTCACACTCTCCAAGCGTTAGATCATGCGCGGTACCGAGCGGACACGGCTGTCATCCCAACTGAAAGTTAACTCACACCACCAGACGACAGGCTAAATCTGGGCGGTCCGTCAAAAGCATGGTCAAAGCCAGTGGTAGTGCCTTTAGTCGCCACGAATCACCTAAGTCTCACACCTGGTATGTGACTCTAGCAGCCTTAATCATTGCTCGGGACCAGTGGAGCATTATAGCATGACAAACGTCCATAGAAAACCATGAGGGAGTAGAATAACATATGTTTGTATATCGTTGGTTTGTACAGCTATTCAGACACACTCTCTGAACCGACTGTGGACTGGTTCAGTATTGATGCTGTTTCTAGGGGAACTGTCCAGCTGATACCGATCCTTGGCTGTCATCGCTGTGGGTATAGTGCCACGTGACATTTGCAGACTGTTGTTTCTACCTTCCTCTGAAGCATCTATTTTTATCACATTGATGTAATGGTGAAAGGAGCATGTGCCAAATGCCGAGTGATCATCGTATGAATGTTCTCATTATGATAAAGTGACTCTCCGATATAGTGTGCGATCCTTTTGCTTCGCAATTGACTTTAGAAAACACACAAACAAGATCGATCGATCATGTTGTAGGCATAATATCATAACAATTTAACAGGCTGTGTGTGCCAGCATGGCTGTCAATAGTTTTGTGGTCAAAAGCATTATTTGAACAGTGGTCAGGGCATACTGTTATAAAATAATTGTATTGTTTTGCTGAATGATCAAACGGTTGAATAGCCATTTATCAGCCTTAAAAAAATACATAAAACTTGGAAACAAATTAAAATAAATACCCTTTGCTCGTTCTAGTCCTAAATGCCACCAACGCCAGCTGCCAATTCAGGGGTGCAATACAAACTAACATTTAAAGTTTTCAATTTGAAACTTTCAACTAAATTATGATCTCGAATCCAGAGGTTTCTTATACATTGGGCAGGCCTGATTAACGCCTTTTCTAACGAAAATAGGTGTCATGAGTGCTTGAGGTGAGCGGGTTACTAGTTTACTAATATATCCCTTTATATATAGGTAAACATTATTAAAGGCACTGTACACGTTTGGTAATTACTCAAAATATATTTTAGCATAAAAACTGTAACGAGCAACGGAGAGTTGTTGATAGTATAAATCATTGTGAGAAACGACTCCCTCTGAAGTAACGTAGTTTTTGAGAAAGAGGTAAGTTCTCACTAAAATAATAAAAGACTTCTGGCCAGAAGCCTTTTATTCTTATCTGAAAGCACACTAATTTGTACAACAAGGGTTTTATGCTCTTTTCTTACAACTTCAATGACCAATTGAGCCCAATTTCCACATGCTTGTTATTTTATGCATATATTGAGATACACCCAGTGAGAATACTTGTCTTTGACAACTACAAAACGTGTTTAGTGCCTTTAAATCATTTAGTATGCTTATACAAAGTGTTTTTTATGTATTTTGGGATCCAATATATTGGGTATACAAGTAACGTGTTGAGCGTACTTACTTGTTTGTATAGAAAACGAAGGGTGGAGAGTTGCGGGGAGAAAGATTCACAAGTTTGTAGTTTTTGAACAGTGCAAGCCGACATTTAGTGGTTTTGGAATTGTGCCAAGTATCCCGTGTATGAATTCCTGAAAATAAAAAAACAACAGTTAAAGAGAAGGTATAAGTTTGGTAATCACTCTTTATTGGTATTATACAGGATTGGCAGAGCTGACAAAATAATCACAGACAGTGTTCATGTTTTGTTTAATCAGCCACATACATAAAATAACAAACCTGTGAAAATTTGAGCTCAATTGGTCATCGAGGTTATAAGAAAATAGTGAAAAGATACCTTATGTGTTTTCTGTTTTTCAAACATCGAGTTTATTACCGCGCGCGATAAAAACTATTGTTTTACTCATTTCTCAGAAACGATACCATTTTAGGCAGAATATTTTAAGAAACCCTTTCTACCATTACTTACTCTAAATCATGTAAGTTATGTGTGAATCTGTGAACATTTGTGTTTTTCGATCTTACCAATAGTGTGCAGGGCCTTTCAAATAATGGCAACAACAACTTGCGTGGTTAGAAGTACAGCAGCTTTTGATAGTATAAAGCATTTTGAGAATCATTTCACTTTCAAATTTGAATCTGACAAACTTTTCTGTCAGAACCGTTTCTCAGATTGTGTATTCTTAGGCCTACAGGATTATTCTTCCTGCGCGGGCTAATTTCGCTCCGGTTTTTCGGCGATATCTCAAAAAACGCGACCCGGCACCTTCTGAAGTGAAATTTTCACAGGTTATTGTTTTATTGTAAATACCTGAATTTAAAACAACCGAACGGAGCCAAAAACTAAATGCATAATTTGCCTTTAAAATAAGGGAAATGCGTGTACTGACGGATGAGGACACCAGTTGTCATGTTGACCCAGTTACATAGGATAATATGACATTAATGTATGCCAGAGTTCCGTTGTACTCTTGAATTCATCGAAAAAGGAAATAATGGTGGATGTCCACACCTGTCAGGTTGTTTTCTGTTCGTAGTTCATTTAGATATTTGTTGTCATACAAAAAAAAAAAATCATTCGCATCTCGCCGAAACAATTCAGTACGACAATTTCATTGACCCTCTGTAGAAACGTCTGTGTTGGAGGGAACAAAATAGGACTATAAAAATAACATGACCCTAATTGGTGCGCGGTAGTGGCCCCTGATCTGATGATTGTGACCTGAATTACACTCAATCGAGATGGGGGTCATAGGTATAAGATGTTTGTGTTTCGTGGGCTTCATTGTAATACGCGCCGGCACGGTGCCTTTAAACGGATAATTTTAAAAAAGGAAATGGTATCCCCCTTTCAGATTTTCCCATTAATAAAGGTGGCAAAGTCGGGAAGTGGTCAAACTTCTGTTTCTCATCCTTGCGTCGTGCACCGTTGTGCGAGTAAAACAAGGAGGTGTCACTTTCCACAATGCATGATATGAATACAGTCTGTTTATGAATCTACTATGTGAACGTGACGCGCATTGGGTTTACAACGTATCAAATTATGTCCGGAATAAGGTTTAATATACTCCAATGATTAAACAACCAGTGGGAGAGAGGTTGCGACTCTGGGAGCAAGCTCCCATTGACTGGGGGTCCTGCATGATAAGTATACAGGAAACCTGATCAGGGATGTCGCTGTGAGTTTGGTTCTGGTAGGCTCACGGGTTAGAGGGTAGCGAAAAGGTCGATGTGCTTTAGAAGAAAAAAGAAAAAAACAATACCACCACCGATTCTGCAGCTGTGTTTTGTCTGCTCGAAAAATAGTAAAAACCCGTGCCCTACATTTTCTAATTGAAATAATGAGAGAATGACATGAAAACAAGGTCAAGATTGGGATTGAAAGGTTGAGCCAAGTATGCTGACACAATTCACGATCCCTGGAAGGCGCGAAGTGATTCTTGACACTGAATTTGACATTGGAGTTTGCTTTCACTGAACTAGCTCTCTAATAATGACGGGGGTGTCGTAAAGTGTGCAACTGTGGAGTAGGGGTAAAATGGGGGTTAGAATGGGGTTAGATACAATGTTGATTTTCTGCCGGGGGTGTCATTTTGGAAGATGAACAGCACAAGGGCCTAGGGGTTTGCCAGTTTGGCCCAAAGAAGATGCACGGGATGGGCTTGTGATGGAATGCCGAGACGTGTTATTTCAACGCTATGCAGTTTGTACAGGTGAACATCTTGTTATGTTCAAGACCCTCGTGATTTATGCATTTGATGAATCGTAATTTCAAATTTAGTGATTGAATGAAATTATACAAATGCACACAATTGTTTACTTTACATGGCTGATATAAAACGTTTATTTTGCTCTATAAGAAAACCAAGCCCCAGTAAATATCGTCAGATTGTCTGATAAGCAATAAGTATAATATTTGCTTGGATCAGCATCAGTACTAAAGCTGCCAATAAAAAACACTTGTTACTGGCGAATTATACGGCCGTGTTATGGAGAAAATATTGCTTAATCGACTATTTTGCTTAGCAAAATAGTAGTGGGCTGGGAAACCATGCCAAATAAATGGTACTTTGCTATTGACTTGTAACTGCTAAGCCAGATTTTCATGCGCTAAGCGTTTTTGTACTCCGTTTGCCAGCTTTATTTCTGTCTTCGTCTCACTCACTTTACAAAATGGAAGTTCCTAGCCGCGTTTCCTGAATGAAAAATATACATGGTTTTGAGGGCTAAAGGGTTAAAGTGCAATTCGGCATTGGACCGCAATCTTATTTTCCACCAAATTGAGGCTTGAAAGTCTGGTTTAGTAACGGAAGTAAAACCTACAAATTATCTATGTATTTACAGGATAATTTACCAATATTACCCATCTCCCTTGGCATCTTAATCTAACATGTAAACAACCAATACATCAAATTCATTTTTGGGGCTTAAATTAGTTTACCATACCTTAAGACGAAGGTCAATTATTTTGTCATTTTTCCCGTCACGTCGGCTCGAGTTATAAAGAGAGTGGGTCATCCGTTGGTAGCTTACAAGATTAAATTAGGTCACCTGTCCTCGGGCTTCTCGGAACAATTCAAAGGAACGAGGCACTTGCCACACATTCCAAACGTGAACAGACCATTTTGTTTAAACCCTTTCAACTCGGGCCTATATCAAAATCGGTCATCGGTGCCCGATTCTATAAATAAAGTTTGAAATTAAAAATGGCCACGAGTCTGTTTCCAAAACCTTGTGGGGGTCAACAAAAACCGTAGCTTTCTTCAAGTCGGGTTTTTAGTGGTGGATAATGATTGTCACTGACCGGTTTCTAATTGCAGGCGTTTTAACCTGTGCACATGCAAAATATTGCCAAAAAGGGCTTGGGTTTGAAAATAATATCGTTAAAGCTCCAAAACACCTCTCTACTCACTTGATTAAGATGACAACTTCAAAGCCATTGTCCGCAACCTTTGATTTTTTATTAATTTTTTTCTGAATCAGTATTTGATCCATAGAGTCTAGACCTTGTTGCCACCTAGAAATCATGATCAAAACCCGTAAATAGAAAAGATATTCGTCATTGCATAAAACGCACCATTGTTTATCCCCTGGCATAGTGCCCTTCGCCTTCAACCTTGACGGATCTGCAAGCGTTTACCCTCCATTCACTGTGCTATGATGCAACTTACAATGTCATGGGGTCTTTATGAAGAAAGGAACATTAACCAAGGGCATATGTTCCATTCAGGCAATTATGTCTTGGTGCCAAGTTGGATAAACATCATGTAGACGGTCAGGGGAGGCCATTAAGGAGAGAGAGAGAGAGAAGTAGAAGGATACAAATTTCGATATAACAAAAAATATAGTCAAGATGAACGACTATCCTATATGAAACACAAATTCCAAAGAAGAAAATAAAGGTTTAACACGATTCTGGCGTTGAAATTGCTAATTATTTTGTAAGGCTTTTAGTTTTTGTTCAAACCATCAGTCAATCGTTTGTATAAAAAACCGAGACGTGCAAGGGCGGCGCCTGAGGGTCCAGGGCTGTAGGGCTACCCCTACATGGGTGTGGAGAAGGCCCTCCCGGAAGACCGCAAAGTATGTTTTAAAAATGTTCACTTAACGTTTTTGATTTTAAGAAAAAATGTTCACGAATTATTTTCATTTGGGAAAAAAGGCTGAAGTAAACGTTAACTTTTTTTTTCCAGCATTCGGGAACTAAAAACAACGACCAACGACCCATTGTTTATACTTTGCCTTTTATAATACATATTAAACTAAATCATTGTTTCTTTCCTCAATTCTTTATAAAGTAACGTAGGTGGGGAAAGTATTACACTGCGGTGAGTTGTCACTAAAATATATTCTAACAAAAAACTTTCCTGAACACATTAGAAAGAAAGAAAAGAGAAAACAAAATATGGTCTGATGTATTTTCTCGAATCACATCGAAGCAATGACAAGTTAATACAATTTGGTTTACACCGTGTACGTCCGATGTCTTAACAAACACCTTTCAACCATTATTTAAAAATCCAACAATTGCTATCGAACTGTCAAACAGTTCAAATATCCAAGACCTTGAGCTATAACCAGGTCAAACTCAACATTGGGTTATCCGAGGGATCTAAACGAAACGTTAAAGGTACAAATGATTACCCAATAACCACGGTATCCACTTTTGATTGACAGAGAAGGCCAGAATTAACCAGGTTGTAAATCACATTGTAAATAAAGTTACAGGTGCAAAGATTTGACTTTTAAAATAATATTATACTAACTATATTTAAAGACTAAGGGTTCCAAGATGTAAGTACGCACATTCCAACCAATATGTTCAACATTTGTTTAATTGAAATCGGCACAACAATTGAATAAAGTTTGTGTTAAGGTAAAGTCTTGAGCCACGTATTGTTAGTTTAAATTTAAGGAAAGAATATCGATG
>JAUELU010000041.1:4670299-4682410 GCA_032357145.1 Evasterias troschelii | reverse complement strand
GTAGTATCTTGCCCTCCAGGAAACGCTTTAGAATGTACAAGGTCACCACTTTGTAAACAAAGGTAACATGGTCTATAACTCCCAAGAATTTCAAAATGAATGTGAACTACTATTTCTTTACCTCCTCTTTAAGTGCAATTTCCCCTCGGAATCTGCCGTACAACCACGCTAATTTAAATTTGAAGAAATCTCAAATACAGCGGGTAACACAAATAGTTAAGTCGTGTAAATATTTCAACATTTTAATGAAATTGCGTACTATCCAATACACACAATAAAAGCACATTACAAAACATTTTGTTTCTATAATTTGACAGCTGTAAGACTGTGGCCCTCTTGTGTGACTCATTTGTCCTATTTAATAGTGTTTATCCTTTTCCTATTTGTGTGGTAACTTATTACTTCGTGCTAACTAAAGCTAGCAAATTCCCTACAAAGCTAATTTCTTTAATGTGTTTATACTAGTACTGGGGGTAGGCCTACTCACTATACAGTACTTTTAAAAAACCGGCCACCTCATAACGTATCCTTACATAATCTATCGTTGTATTTTCAAAGCAAACTACTTGAGTGAAAGTAACTCAATCGAACTGAACTGAGTGTCCGTTCTAGAGATTTCCAGATCCGTTACTAACAAATGATGTTGCCAACAGGTCATGAATCGGCTCATGACATTGCTATTGGGAATGTAATCGGCGGCTGAATACACGATGATGTCATGATAAATGTTGGCATGCACTATATATCATTACATTGTATTATTATGAGATTGTTGACCGCTTTACTCACGATAACATAGGCTCAATTATTAGTAATCAGTCTGGTGAAGTGAAACGAATGAATGGTCTGGCCTCCGACTTCGCTAGCACTACATCATGGTACCGGAATGTTGATCATATACACGTTTCAAATTGTAAAACACATGGATGCTTATTTATGTTTACTTCATATACGGCTGCACTGAGTGACATTTCACATTCAATGACCGAATTAAGGTTTCGCTGTTGCGCACAAGGCATATACTACTCGAATTAAATTAGTAAATTAGTATTCTAGCATTATAATATAACAAGATAGGTTATGATACAACACGCACTGGCGATGTACCGGTTCATTGCATTAAATAAATAAAACACTACTACCTAATGTAACGTTTATAGCGTATATGAAAAAAAAAAAAAAAAAAAAAAACACACAACAACAGTGTTCGTTTTTCTCCAGTTAAGACATTCAGTGTAACTGCGGCAATCTCAATTTCAATAATTCAGAAGAAAAAGATTCGCATGCTCATTGTTGTCAAATTAAATGGTCAATCAACATCACAACGCCATTCATAACACACATTACATTGAGCTTAATATCGCACATTGTTGCTGCGTTTGGTATAAGCTTAGTTTGCTTTTTACGGTATATTATTTAGTCTTATCTATAACAGAATACTGTCAGTTGTGTCCTTTTATTTAACTCTCAATTTGACTTTGAGTAACTTTCCCCTGCCAAACCATTCTACAAAGTTTCACAACAGGAATTAACAATTTGAACTGCAGAAGACTAAACTGACTGGCACGTCAGGATTCATAGTGAAAGATTTCCTAGAGTCAAAAACGTCACGAGCAAAATTCCTATCAGCAAACTCAGTAAATTCCGAGCATACCGCTGAGCACAAGACGCTGATTCAGGCTACATGCCTAAGTATTAATAGTCTACCTCTTCATATAAGATTTCTATATATACATCAGAAACATATTCTGAATGTCTTTATGATGTAGATTATCTCGTTTAATATTTACACCAAGATAGTATTATTGTCTTATATATCGAACAAGGCTAAACGGTTGTAGTGGTACACAAGTACTTAATTAAAGCAAATACATTGGTGATGCGTTTATTCTTCATTTCAAACATTGTGTTATTATAGCACCATTCTTGTAACTTGTGAATCACACATTTAAAATAAACGACCGCATTGCCCGTTTATTGGCTACTGCACTGGCTGATTCGTTACGAGGCTTGACGTAATTGAACATTGATGCAAACAAATTGATCAAACCGCTTGGGAAAAACACTACATCCCTTTTAATTAATGTGAACACATTTTGGACACATCAGCTTATTTCATAACTGCACTCAAAGATGTGTCACCAGCCATATTGTGATAATGTTGTACCCATTATTTGATTAAAGTACATCATATCTCAACACTAATTTAACTCATTCCAACACTCATTTGAACGCTCATCTATATAGGCTGTGCTTGGTGCTACGCCAGGCAAACTGACTTTGAAATTGCTTGCAAATCTGAATTTTGGTCGACCATATTAAACGCTGTTGAGTATTGCCGTTTCAGGGGACCTTTTTAGAACCTTCAACTCTGCAGAATGACATTAGGCTGGTGCACAGGCAGGTCAGTGAAAATTTCTCACTGGTATCAGGGCTAGGTATAGAGAGTGGCAACATGGAGGGTGTCCCAAACTAGACTCATTTGCAATGACCATGTGCCTGTATCGATGGTGAAGCAATCAGTTATTACATTATCCCCACTTGATATGGGTGTGTCACTTTTAATAAAGAGTGCCAGATTTAGACTCAAAAGAAGTCCGTCTTTACCCCAATCTTTCTGTAATTATATACAAGCGTACATAACCTCATTAACACCATCATTTTACCATTCCATTTTTCGGTTCATTTCCACAATTCGTTCATAAAGAAGAACTGCAATGATCGCTGGATATGAAGTTATTGCAATTCGGTCATCATTGTGTTTTGAATTTTTAAAAATTGACTCGCTATTTACGACACAATTTCATTAGAAAAAAAAAATCCGTTTGATGGAGGTCGGTTCCATAAGTCACAGTGACAAAGGTAACATCAATCTGAATTCCGAATAGTGTATCATAACCCAACAAACATACCTACGGTGTCCAAGGCAGGCCGTGGTGGCAGGAGTTGTCCTCGACAAAAGATTAGACTGACATACATGGCAACACATATTCGAATCGGAAATAGAATACAGTTAAATTGACCTCGTTTTTGTTGTTGTTTTTTGTTTTTTTCTTAGTTACTAATTATTTTATGATAATGTTTTCATACTCTTTAATTGACACATTTAAGGTTGTCCCTAAGTGTCTACGTCTAAATGCTGCTGTTTTACGAAGAATAAATAAAAACGTAAACATATATGCATAGCAATAACAATGAGGCTCATAACTTGTCTATCGCAGTCGGTTGTCAATTGACTAAGGAAAGCATGACAACATAATAACTTTAACACAATCATGGGGAAAATTCCAAAGATAAAAGACAAAATGATAACTTTGCATTATTGGCTGTGACCAATATGCATTAGAACAAAATTGAAATCCAAAAACATCTTGTGACACCACTAACGGAAGCAATAACAGTAACATCAACAAGCTCTCAGTCAATTACCACTGTACATGAACGGTAAGGCGATAGAAAACTAGTACACAGGGAGACAGTGGGTTTAGGTCTTCGCTTACCGTTTCTTCTGCCTCATAGCTTGTCTTCACTTTGGCGAACAGTTAGAGCCATATGCGACCATAGAGCAATACACGAAACCAATACAACCATAAACTATCATCACGGGTTAACTTGTTCCATAATTTCCAGTCTTTCCACCGATATGTTTATCAAGTAAAATGCCTATATCCACTAGCAACATTCGCATTAAGTAGCTCTGCTCTCGAACATACAAATTTGGGTCAGTTCTATATTAAACCTTGTGCTAATTTTACACGCATTTTGTATTTAAAAAAACATGTGTCAATTTCCAGGTGTAATCCTGTGCTAGACAGCATCAAAACGCTATCAACGATGTCCACTGTATGTATGCCATAGGCCTACTACGGCAAGCAATGTATGTTCATAGCACAAAGGGATTTGGGGGAAAACAGCTAGTTTACTTAATACTGCAAACGTCTTCTGGTAAAATAAAGCTTGGAATGCTGTTACGAGACCCGATTTGGCCACTTTGAATAACAATAAAGCTGATTACTATTTTTAGGTTTATGAACTATACTTGTGGCTTAGCCCACAATGGTTTTAACAGGAAAGATTAAAGAAAACGAGACAAAAGAAAACACATGGGGGAAAACCGCAATGTCGTTTTTTATAAAAGTGCGGAATAAAGAACATAGAGCAAGTATATAACATTTGCACCACAGATATATAGGGGCTAAATATATCTTCAAGGGAGTTGAGAACTCAATTAAGCGGAAAACGAAATGACAGAGTCTGATTAAAGTCGTTATATCAGAATACAAATATAATGAGACTTAAATTAAATAAAATATATAACCCGTGAATTTATACATAAATTATTATAATTTTTTTTTTCCAGTTGTTCAACCAACTAAACAATTATTCGTATGAAATAAATACAAAATAATGTATAAAATAGTTGTTGTTTTTAAATAAAACGTTTAACCAATATATTTATGTGAATAAATATCATAAATATCATAGTTTTTAGCCTAATAGCAATATTGGTGGAAATATGGAAACCCCAAAATAAGGATGGGTCTTTCTCCTCATCAAAATAGTTTTATTTTTAAATAGAAATGTATAAAAGAATAATTCAAGTTACTGGGATGGGAACAACAAATTAGTGTAGTCAACTGGAGTTATCGTAATAACTCATTGCACACTGTTCACATTTTCAGAGTGATACATTTAAGAGAGTTCGGACTACTTCATAGAGCTGCATAAGTTACAAAAATTGCACAGCACTACAGAATAATGCTTATCAGAAGATCAAGATACCAACAAAAGTACTATGTCAAAGGAACCATCTGTGACTGGTGTCCTGCTTTGTTTTTGCGAAGTAGATTTTTTTTTTTAGGAAATAACTTCTGCTTAATAGCAACTCTGTGAAAGTGAACCATGGGCCCAATTTTATAGAGTTGCCTAAGCACAGGTAAGCAAGCAACAGAAAAGGTTTACCGGGATCACGATACCAGCACAACAAAGTTATGTCACAGGTACAATCTCTGACCGGTGTCTTTCTTAATTTTGCTGACTAGTGTTAAGCAATATATCTGCTTTGGCAGCTCTATGAAAGCGAGCCCTGATCATAGACAATTAATAAACTTAAAGTACAATTTTATATTAATGGAATGAAAATATCATTTTATCGTTAATTCTTATACAGTATTTGATTGCACAAATTCGGGCGTGATTGGCAAATGGGGTTTCAGAAAAAAAGAAAATGAAAAACAGAATAGCATCCTCGTCCTAAGTTTTATTTTAATTACAGTGTTAATGTTTACAAATGTTTTGAAAACAATTTGAAACTGTATTCATAACAAAAATGAAGTGTGTATTTTCAAAAACACAGGAGAGTTGAACTTCAAGTTTCTTAACTGCACTTTTTATATGTCTCTTTGCAGAGCCCTGCTGTTAACTTTGGGGAGGTTTACGGAAAAGCTCCACTATAGTATTTCCATACTGTAGAAACCCATTTCTGGATGTCTATCCACACCAAACGATCACCCTCGATGGATAAAAACAATAGGCCCCGAAGCATGGACCCCAATACACTTGAGGCACTCGCTTCCTCGTTGAGAGACCTGAGTGAAGACTACAGCATGTCACCATATCGTCCTCGAACTGACCCTCGTCGTTCGCTTACTCGCTCTGAAGGGTTAGCCGCCAATACCCCCAGTGTGACCGGGACTTCCTCTTCATCGACTCACACCACACCCGCGGAGTCGTCCTCTGGTACGGCTTCTCCATTGACGGCCCGGGCATCGGTAACAGCATCGACGTACCCCATCGCATCAAGTACAGCTGCACAGTATCCATCTTCGGGTTCCAGCTATATGAATCCATCCAGTACAGCGTCTCAGTACACAGGCTCAACCTCGAGCTACGGGGATCGATCTACTACCTCTTACGGTACCGCATCCGGGGTGGGTTCTTACAGCGTGGAACCCCGGGGAAGATCTTCGTCACCATACACTACTGGTGTAGCGACAACCTTTACAGCGAAGCCCGTTTTGGAGAAAAAACCCTCTCGTGAGGGCAGCAACTCTAAGACCATTTCGCGGCAAAGCTCACTCGGCAGTTTCCCAGACAAGTATAAATTCACAGATGAAAAGCAAACGGCCACCCTCGTTTCGGGGTTGCAGGCGCTTTATAAGGATAAACAGTTGGTAGATGTTGTTCTCTGTGTGGGTGACGAAGAGTTCCCGTGTCATCGTTGTGTCCTGGCCTCTTCGAGTCCCTACTTCCAAGCCATGTTCACTGCAGATCTAGCCGAGAGTAGACAAGAGAGGATAAGCATAGGTGTGGTGGATACTCCTTCATTACGTCTCGTCTTAGACTATATCTACACTACATCTATAGAGATTAATGAAGATAATGTACAGGGCCTCCTTCTAGCGGTCAACATGTTCCAAATGGATAGCCTTCGAGACGCATGCGCACACTTCTTGGAAAGACACGTGACTATGTCAAACTGCATCGGAATTTACTTTTTTGCCGTTGCTCATGACTGTGCTCGTCTGCAGGAGCTTTCCATCGACTTGATCAGTGATAACTTCACTGAAGTCTGTAAAGAAGAAGAGTTTCTACAGCTCAGCAAAGTTCACCTGATTGACCTTTTGAGCCGCGACGACCTCAATGTCGATCAAGAGGAGACATTGTATGAAGCTTCGATCGCTTGGGTCAGGGACGATCTCGACAACAGACGTGGTGATCTTTTTGACGTCATAAGCCATGTGAGATTTGCTCTAATAAGCCCATACTACATTCACGACGTCGTAGAGAGGGATCGACTTATTGTCCATAATAAGTCAGTGCAGCATCTGATCGACGCTGCCCTACAGTACCACGTTCTGAGAGATCGCCGTCAGGACTTGGACCTCACCAAGTTGAACACAAACACTAGGAGAGGGATGCCTGTCAAGGACATGTTCGTCTTCCTCACACATCATACGGAATCAATACCAGAGACGTGGGCGACGGACCTGTACAGAATCAAGCCACTACCTGATATGATAGAGTACGCTGAATGTGTCGTCTCCGGGGAAAACAACCTCTTCGTCGCTGGTCGGTCGCCGCAAGAGTTTAGCGGCAGCAGGCGCTTCGCCCAGCGTCGTGGGGGCCTGTTCCAATACGATCACTTTGACAAGAAATGGCTACCGCGTGGTGCAATGAATATCCCACGTAATTATTTCAGCATGGCCGTACTGGACGGTATGATCTATGCAAGCGGTGGAGCCAGTACGGACGGGATCCTGAACAGCATGGAGTGCTACAACACCAATACCAACGTCTGGCGTCAAGTCACACCGATGCCTCAAGCCGCCAGGAGTCACTGCATCGCTGCTGTTGGTGGGAAGCTCTACGCCTTGGGAGGTGAAACTAACGACACTATCTTAGACAATGTCCAATGTTATAACCCACGCTTCGACTCCTGGACTTCCCTTAATGCCATGATTCTGCCACGTACTAGTTCAGGGATTGCTGTCCTGAACCGAGAAATCTACCTGCTTGGAGGAAGCGTAGCCCTTGGTGAGAAACAACCTGAAAACATGTTGAAGTCCGTGGAGATCTTCAACCCCGACCGTAATGAGTGGAGATTCGGCCCAGAGCTACCGGAGGGAAAGGTGAATTACTGCGCGGTCAACTACAACGGGAGACTTTACGTGTTTGGTGGTGATACTGGGGAGGAAGCATCTGGGGTAATACAGAGCAAAGTATATCGACTTGATGTTGAGAACTTCTCTTGGTTCGAAGACAAAAGTGAATGGCCGAACTTACAGCCACCTTTTTACTGTGTCTTGGCACGTCTAAACAAAAACTCTTAAAAATTCAATCACACGCAGAAAGGGGAAATTTCATATACAAAATACAGTATAGGCCTACTTTAAATGTTTAAAGACCTGTAGCGATATGTATAATCACAACATTCTGTTTAGTTTTTTTCACAAACGATTGTGTTATTTTTAAATTATACTGAGACTGCTCCACATAATACTGTGATTTAGAAGTTCGTAGCTGTGACCTGATATGTTGTATATTGAAGCGTTTACAAGTACAATAAGCAATGCTTTGTAACATCGCAAATAATACAGTAATCACAATATTATGCAATTAATATAGTAGTACTTGCTAGTTGGGTAAATAAACAAATGATGACCAAACTGAGTGAGAGGAAATTATGATACTCGAGCTGCTATGCAGAAAGTGATGCTGTCGGTTCATGGATTTCATTGTTGTATGGCTTGATAGTTCAGTGGAATGACACTTTTAAAGTGCCGATTTGAGATTAAATCAAGGCCTCTTCGTATAAACGTTGATATAAAATTGTTTCATAAAAAGCGAAATAGATTATTCACACGGCCTAATGAAGTGGAAATAGAATCTTGACAACATACAGGCAACTAACTAGATGATCGAAGGTTCCGGTTAATTGTATTTGTTTTCTTTCTTTTTTTCATCATGCAATCTGTTAAAAATACATTGTATGCTAACCAACTATTAGAACACCCTATTTTCTTGTTCTTACAGCGAGCCTTCTAACCCCATTATCTAGTTAACCTATTTAGTCCTAACAAGAAATACAGAGCATACCGCGATAAACATGCAGAAGGAAAAATAGCAAAGTCCTACAATTAAGGCCTACAAAAAGGAGTCGGTGTCAAAGGGAAACCTGTTCCCCGGAGATTCTATCCCCGTTGGGAAACTTACATGGGCTACAACAGGTTTATCCAAAGAGGGCGCTTTCGGAAGAAGTCTGTATAGTCCGTCGTACGGGGGACAGAATCTCCTGCCACAGCGGCCTGCGTAATGGTACCACGTTGTTACAGCCTCTCGTGCCCTATTTGAAACCATACGGTCATCTAGAATATTGTAAAAGGGCTACATATCATGCGAGTGACTTGCAAGGAGGTTGGGGAGATGTTGGGGTCGATACGGGGATATGATGCGTTGAATTTCAACGATGACACCAGACTCGATCCGATCTGGGAGTCGTATCATTGGGAGCCACAAACCTATGCCGTCGTGTGATCGTATGGTATTTCACTGACGGGTGTGGACTGTGACTTCCACAACACTGTGCACATAGCCGTCACCTCCCCTTTTTAAATCTGTGCATTGAACCCATTGTGCACTATGCGCGATTCAGAAAACGTTTTCTTCCTCTCTAGTAAAATTGCAAATTTGTATTTAAACTAAACATCCCTAGCCTCTTCCACCACCTTACACTGCATAATTAGAGCTTTGGAAATTATATAACATTTCCTTCGAAAGAACAAATAAACAAACAAACAAACGGACAAACAATCAAACATACCTTTCCTTACCATATTTTTGAAGCGTTTGGTTCGACCTGCGAAAATTCTATTCATTTTGTGTTACTTATCTTACTTTGTTTGCCTTTAGTCAAGGTGAGAGAAGCTGTCAGTACAGCCTGGACAAAACACACACAAAAAAAACCACCCACCCCCAAACAAAAAATAATATTAATAAAGAAACAAGCAACACGCGAAGCTACTTTTCTAGTCTTGTTTTGTGCTGTGTCGTATACGGGGTGTACTTTGGTGACGTGAAAACCGCCCATTTACTGAAATCTCTTCACTTTTACAAGATGGTGGAGTACAGAAAAGAAAAACTAAAGAAGGGGGAAAAGTGTTCAACACTTTGGAATTGAAATGTATACGATTGAGAGATGTGTACATTTGCAGAAATGTTTTACTTGAGTCATATATTCTAAAATTGTAAAATCCCAAAATATGTTTATCCACCAACAGTAGGGTAGACGTCTAGAGACTCGATACAGCGTACTTCTATCACTTCGTACAGTTATAGCCAGGTCAGAGCTGGGTACGAATAAAGCCGCGACAATTATTTTGCGAATAGAAGCAAATTTCGATCCAGGGTGCCAGACTAGGTTGCACATTGGGTTGTGCTAAACGCTTGGACCCTATCGGCACCAAGACGTGACCAAAGAAAACCGGTATCTCCGTACCGCAAATATCTATCTCGATACACAGCAGGGTGCACCACACTAATTGAACTCCCAACCAACGCTTTATGCTTATTTATTCAAATTTACTCAACAAATATTTAAAGTCTCTCAGCCTCCTGAAAACCAACCAAACATAATTTCGGACAACTAAACTCCAGATTTCTTGCAAATTTTTGACAGGTCAGCCGTTTGGAATGTTTGCTAATTACCCTAGAAAAAAACCACCCCGAAAATGTGCTTTTTCCCAAACCGACTTGCTGCCAGTTTTCATGAGTAACTCCTCTAATTCCCAAGCTAAATAGGACAAACTTTAATTAAAGCCCAAATTTATCAAATATCCCCAAAAGTTGAAATACAGAACCCCGGGTTGTGATAGATTATTACAATTACATAATCTATTAGTTGCATGACCCCCAGAACGAAATACAAAATATACTGTGGGTTAACCCAAAACAAAAAATGATAATGAGCTTGGCGCATGAATATTAAATGGACTATTTAGTCTGGTGCACCCATACATGTTTGTAAAGTGCGCCCTCTGTCATAAGCGGTAGGCAGTGAATATTTTGCATTGTTTAAGGCCGGGCAGCCAGGCGCTACCATGTTAATGAATAATCCCCCAAAAAGCGTTTTCTCTCTTTTACACCATACCTTACTGACGGTATTCATAGTAAGCATGCTTTTAATTCTCGCTAATGGTTTTTATTTGTCTTCAAAAATTGTGTTTATGATATGTATCTTTTCCAAATCGGCACCTCACCCCTGTTCACTTTTCTTCATCACACGATGGGTTAATTATTTGTAGACGTTAATTTCTAATTATCTTTTGGATTACTTGATGATTGCCAAAAACAAAAAAATCCTGAGCAAATAAATAAACATAATTAGTTTTACTATATTTTTGCCCAGTAGAGAAAGTGAACATCGCTAAATTGGATGAAGCTTTTATATTAGTTCGGGATGTGCGTCTACCTAGCCATTCAAAATAATGACAATACCTTGCAAACTAGCAGTATGAAGTAGCTTTTTGAAACTAACTAATTTAATCATAATGACTTATTTCATGTCATATTCATTAAGCATAAGCTGTCGGCATTTTTAATTCAGATAGTTTGCAAACCGATTTAAAATATTTTTTAGTTGTAAAATAAATTGACCCTGTTGTGGCGAGAAACCCATCTGCAATGAGCGACGGAGTTTTATTTAATTTTGTTGAGATACAATTGTGTAATGTTATAACATTTTCACATCATCAACGTTGAAACAATGTTGTTGTAACTGTGTCTGTCCGACGCATGCGCATCATGTAAAAAGGTTAATGTGGTTTGAATGAAGAACAGGACCCAATAGACCCTTCCCACGAATGTAAATTGCACGTCACACATGCGCACTAAAATGTTGGTTGGCAAAGTGAATAAACATCGCGCCTGTTTGTTGTATACGTGATGCAGAAGCGTTCTCTACGTTTGCTTACATTCGGCGCTTGCTCAGTAAGCAGACAATGGTGATGGTAATCGCAGAATTCGGCGGAAAGCATGAATAAGCCCTGGTTCAATTGGGAATAAATAACAACACTGTCTACTGCATTCGGTATACACCTACACTGATGTGTTTTTAAAGTCTTATGAAGAAAACTCCGCGGTCATCTCGTGAATTGGAACCCAGGGCTTTTGCTTTTTTGAGTGGATGGTCCCCGCAAAGCCGACGGAGGGCGGCCTCGCAGTTCGCACATACCACTTTTCTGAACCCTTGCTAGAATGAGTTAAAGGCACTGAACACGTTTGGTAATTACTCAAAATATATATTAGCATAAAAACTTACATGGTAACGACCAACGGGGAGCTGTTGATAGTATAAAACATTGTGAGATATATACGACTCCTTCTGAAGTAACGTAGTTTTTGAGAAAGAGGTAATTTCTCACTAAAATAAACACGTCTTGTGTAGTACAAAACTGTTCTGGAACAAAAAGTGGTGTGCTGAGCATATGGTGAGTAGCACTAGCATTGCAATCCGTACAGTCACAAACAACAAGGACCGATCTAGGAGGCCAATCTGCATGTTACATGATTTTCTCTAAGCATTTTTAGAGACGGAACATACACTGACAAAAG
>JAUELU010000041.1:4411263-4422209 GCA_032357145.1 Evasterias troschelii | reverse complement strand
ACTACGATTACGAAGTTGTTTGTTTAAGCCATGAACAGCCATTGAAAACTACTGATGTTGGAGACCTTTAACCTTAATATCTGCATCATTTGAGGTATACTTTGTTCTTCAGTGCATAGATTATATTGTTAAGTAAATCAATATTTAAAAATCAAAATTTGGGGTGGGTGAGTGGGTCAAAACAATTTCGGAAAAATATCGATGGTCATGATGGGATACTCCCTTTGAAATATTTTTGCTTAAAATGCTAGAGTTTTTGAGAAATGAGTAAAACAATTAGTTTTGATCTCACGAGTCGAAAACTCACTGTTTGTCAGCACTGTTTGTCAGGTTTTTCAGCACTTTTTTTCTGGTGATTGCAATGACCAATTGAGCTTAAACTTTCACAGGTGAGGATACTGGTCTTTGACATTTACCAAAAGTATAAACTCCCTTTAATGCAATGGAGAATGATCTGTCCCCCTTTCTTGGGGGGTTTCAGGTCAGATGCCGTATAGCCAGGGAAGCAGAAGCAGAAGGGTCACCTTAAGGGGATGCAACTACAAGGGAAACTGCCTGGGTAAACTTACCCAGTCAGTTTTGTGGTTTATTCAGTTGTCATTGTGGTTTATTACTTGATATTAATGTATTTTTTTTTAGGGTTATTTTTAATGGTAGGGTCAACGCTCAGTTGTTGTCAACTGAATGCTGATTTATTATAGGCAATTTTGTCAAGCAAGATACAATAACTGTCACCTGAGAAAGTTTCGGTTGAATACAGTGCCTACTTATTGAGAAAACAGCAAAAACTTGTAATTGCATTCAGGGAGATTTTGTACAACAATCGGGGAGATATTTAGAGTTACATTCAGCATAATAGGGAAAAAGTTTCCGTAAACAGGGAGATTTTCAAGTTTGTTCATCAGAACACGAACAGATTGGTTTGTTTCCAGACAACTTTCTGCAGAATCAGGGAGAGCTGGCAGCTCTGAGGACGTTCACAAAATAATAACAAAATCAGAGACAATTACTTTATGATTGAACATGGGTATTGTGAAAATGCAAAAACCATATGTATGGCGGGTCAAGTGATGGAGACATACACACAAAAGAGTACCTTTTGAGGCTTTATGTATACATGTCATTACAAAGCTTTCATTGACCATGCTCTGACCCGTCTGAAGTTCTTTACCTACTACTACTAGACATGTACATGTACCTGTTATGGCAAAAAACATCAAGTCATTATCCATCCAATCATTTTTTACCACCCCCTACCCAAACAACTGTCTAGCAGAAATTACTTTTGTTTACACTAGGGAGATGCAAGCCTGTTTGTGCCCTTTGCTTAATAGGCCAGAATATGCGGGCAAAGCCCCTTTCTCCTTACTAGAGGGCACCTCTATTAATATGAGAAATGTTACTTCCTACTAGAACATTTCAAGGGGCACCTACATTGTAGAGGCAATTGCCCCCATCCCCACCGTGTAGTATCACGCCAGCCTTCACCCAATTAGGAATCAAAGTGTAATCGTCAGCAGGTGGACACCCCTTGAAACAATCCTAACGGTTATGTGGCATCTTTCCTTGTCTTTCACTTCCATAGACCCAGGTTTGAACCCCAGCCATACACTCAAGTCCCTACAAGTACCTGATGGCAAGGGGTTTTCTTCATAGTTTTTTAACGGACGTTTTTTCTAGAAGGCGTTTGCAAGAAACATGACATGAACACAACGGGAAACCCACTAAAGGGCCTGTGTTGTCATGATCAAAGCAGGTCAGTGGCTCTAAGGAATTATGAACTCTCACCCAGATATATAATATGTAGGGGGGAGGCGGTCGCATGCAGGGTGAGAGTTCATGATTACCACAAGAAGCCTGCGTTGATCGTGACAACACAACCCCTTTATGTTTTTTGCTTTTTCATTTTTTCTTTTTTGCGAATTATAGGCCAAGCTTAAATTGCATGGGAAGTCATTCTAAATAAACCATAAATTCAAACAGTTTTCATGAAAATGGCAGCTTTACATACATAACTATTTTTTTTCAGCTTTATTGGTACTAAATAAAGCGCAAACAGACTTTAGGATTGTCTTAACATATCTTTGGGTCACAAAATTTTAAAAATCACCACATATTTTTTTCCAGAGCTATTTCTGAACAGAAAGGCAATTCAGCATGTTCAACTTTTTATAAAATCGTTTTAGAAATGAGACAATTCAACCATTTTGCAAATGCAAAAATGTAATTTTGTAGTTTATATAATGATTGTTGTATGCACAATTATTCAAAAGTGTACAATGTTGTTGGGTTTTTCCCTTTCCTGTAGCTACTACACTTTTCTTTTTTCTCAATGCAGATTCTTAAGTTCTATCGAGAATTATCCAATTATATGCTTTGTTTAAACCGTCAAAGTCTTGCAAACCCAAAACATGTCTCTGTGGACAGAATTTTTTGTAAAAATAACAGTCCGCCGTGCATGTATTATGCAAACACCAAATGGAAACAATGCATAGCTGCAGCACGTTCCCCCACATATAAAATTAAATTGTCAATTTCAGTGCTGAAACAGCAGCAGAGGGGGGGGGGGGGATGGTTGAGTCAACCTCGGCACACACACAAGCTGTCTCAGCACTACACCAACATGTCCTGAACCGCTGGGGCCCTTCCCCTTCTCAATTGAATTATAATACAGGAGGAAGTGCAAGCATAATCAAGCCCGTTGAGTCAGCTTAGATGGGGAATGATCCTCCATCCGGAAATTACATCGCCAGGTTGGTATAGTGCAGCTCTAACATGTCCGTGCACTTGTACGATGAGCAACGTACCTGTGGCTATCAGCTCTAGTGTGTGTACGCCATCCTCCCTCTGCCAGGAGGTGGTGGGGGGAGACACAACAAAAGCCAAACCACAAGGGAGATAACCCATGGCAACCAGTGACAACTACATGGTTTGGAAATCGTGGACAATGGATACAATTAGGATGTTACAGAGAAACAGTGAGGGGGAAAAGTGCAATGACCTTTGGGCTCACCACCTTGGAGCATCTGTCACAGCCTTATTGTGCATCCCTAAACAATGTTTAACTGATTATACAATAAGACTGTAAAAGCTAAAATTATATTTTTGAGTCATGCATGCATGAGCCTTTTCTCTCTCAAATGTGTATGATACATAAACCTTACTAGGAAAAAACATTCTCTCGTGATCGGTTAATCTCTACTGAACAATAGCAATGTTTGACATTACATTACATCGCAGGTCTCTGGCACTACAGCTGTTCAAAGCTTAGTCTTGATTGGCGACGCTGTTTTTTGTACTAGCCACCAATAGAGGGTGCTACATTGACTGTTTGGGAGGCTGACTCAGAAGGACTGGGCAAGTCTATAAATCTGGATCGAAACAGCGCCTTGACGATTTTGGATTTGCTGCCCGGAAAAACCAGGCAGATCAAAACGAGGCTAATTTGCATTATGCGCTCAGCAACAGATATTGTGTATGGTACCTAGACGTAGGTAATTTTAGTATGCCTCGAGGCAATGGCTTTGAGAAATACTGCTGTGAATGTTGAACCAGCGTTAGAATTTCAAGAATTAAATTGGGCCTTGAAGAGTTTCAAAGTCATCAAACCACCGCAGTTTGTAATTTTGTGGATGGTCACGATTGAGTTGTAAATTTACCAACTGGATTTGGGAGAAGTGTTATTTTTCAAGCAGCTACGTACTAAATAATATATGGGAAAGAACTGAGTACACAGTGCTTAACACATCGTGTAGGGTAAAAACAAAAATTATGTAAAAAAAAATATCGTTAAAGACTTTTTGAATGGACTGTGAAGGAGTTCCTCTTGTGAGTGTACATAAAGTATCCATACAGCAAAAAGGACAGCCTTGCTATACAAACTATCATTATCAAGTACCCACACATTCGCCTTGTGTTTACGGCCAGCGATTATCGTAAGAAACTCTCCACCATTCACATGGTACATAGTAGGGAAGACAGGGGAACAGTTTTTGGTTTTTGGAATCGTTTGATTGTTTTAATCCTAATAAATGTATACTCAATAAAACTTTTCATTTTATAAGGGGGGAAGCGTTCATGATCTATCGCCGAAAAACTTGAGCGGTTACATGTATACGTCCACGCAAGAAGAATAATATGTAACTGGAATACACAATGTGGGAAATGTTTTGTGCATAAAACGTTTCTGAAATTGAAATGTTTTAAAACTCCTTTTCTCTAATGAGTAAAACCACATTCCTTGGAAGGGACTTGTTCCTCAACATGCTATATACCTCATCAACAGCTGCAGTGCTTCTTACCAAGTTTTATGGTCACTAATTTGTGGAGTAATTACCAAAGGTACGCCCTCTGTTTAAACATTTATAAAGGCGAACTAGTGAACACCCCTCAAAGTTTATCAAAGTTCAGAATATTGATGTACATGTACCTACATGTACAACAGACTGCATTTAAATGCATCAACGTGCTTGATTGAATCAAAGCTTGAAATGCGCTTAGCCCTTCCCATGTAGTATGCTCATCACAATCACGCATCTGTACCTGAGACACTATATTGGTTGGCAAACACGTATCACACCACCATCAGCCCCTTGTAATGCCGCATAATTCAGCTTTGTGCTGCCAGTTGTTTTTTTAATCAAAATTAATGAACGAATGAATGCAGTGTACATGGGAAAGATCTATGTTATGGTACATTCAACATGAATTCATTAAAAGTTGAAGATCATTGCCCTCAATGTTTGAGAGTAGACCACAGACACTGTGGGCTCAAAATTACTCACTGGCCCAACCGGCCCAAGTCCAGTAATTTTACCTTCTGACTAATAACTTCAGTCTAGTGGGTTTCCCCCCATAACAAAACTACTCAAGTTTAAGAACTTAATGTGCATGTTTTTATGCACCAGTCCACAGATTTTAGTTCAGAGCTGAGCAAAATGACCTTTGAGATGAGGGAAATAAAGTTAACTGGTTGCACTTTGATTTAAGACATTTTCCGTCAGATTTTCAAAGTCTACAATTCCCTCAATTGCCTACATGTACACGTAAGTCTCTCGTGATACATGTAATTTTGGACACCAGGTGTGTGGAGCGCACTTTGCTTGCATTAATTGTCTGACTTCACACCGATATCCTATCAATCAATCAGTCAATCAATCAGTCAATCAGCCAATCAATCAATCAATCTTGATTACAATCATAAGATCACAATGGCGAGTGTGGATTCAACTAGCCAATCACAACGCACACAGTACCAGGTGCTCTCCAGGGGAAGTCATATCCATGGTAATGGAGAGGGCACATTTAATTTAGTGCACATCTACTGTACAAATGTACAGCATTTATAGGTGAACCCATTCCATTGAATTATCCTGCTTGTCATTTTGACCACTCAACGCTATCCAACATCCACACTCATAAAAACTGACAATTGTTATGTTTTAACAAATGATGGTGGTATTTTGTCATTGTGAAGTGAGTTCATCATACCTAACCATACAATGGTTTTGAATATGCTGCTACATGTATTATGTAAATGTACATGTACAGGTACATAACACTACATTGCTAAATTGTGAACAATCCTTAATCTTACATTGTATCAACCAAAGCCGGAACAAAAGATTTCAGACAAAGGAGGTCATGGAATGCAAAAGTAGAACAAATGATCAGGAACTACACTGTATAACTCTGTTCCTTAGCCACTGCTCATAAGGAAGTGATAATGTTCGGAAGTTAGCCCTTAGAACTCAAAAGTGAACTTCCATCCATTAAGATCTGTATAATCCTCCAGCAAACTAAAAACATCACTTCTGGTTGAACAACAGTATTTTATATTGTACTCTGAAATCCTGTCCTGTGTACTGACTGCAAAACACACATGGTTTTAAACTGTTAAAAACAGTTTAAAAACCAAGAACCTCTCTCTCAATGTTTAAAACCACAGCAGTCTATAAGACAACAGTGCAACTTTAAGTTCAACCTTCTTGAGACTTTACTGTTATGAAATTCATGGTTTAAAATGTAGCTTTTTGCGCAAACATTCAGAATATTTCAAAACACCCAATGAGGCTGAATCCTTGAAATAAAGCTCTTTATTTTGTGTAAATTTTGTCCTTTCTTTGGTAGCAAGTTTGGAGAAGGATATTTCTTATGTGACATCCCACGCGCACTCTACGCCTTTGAGACTTGTTGCATATGGAATGCGGTAGCATATGTGGGATAACTAAAAAGTATGGAATAAGCTTTACAGAATGGGTTCATGAAGAAATGGTATTAAGTAAGTCCATTGAATTCAAAGACCAGGCCATGTACATGCAGATTAGAATGGCTAAATGCACAATTTCAACACCACAGTTAAAGCAGCACCTGTACAAAACCATAAGCATCCGACTAAGCACCAGTTCATGCTTAGCACCTATACATGACCCTATAAATATGAAATTTGACATCATGAAATCATAGTGAATAATCAAACAAGCATTGTAACTCTTGCCAACAAGTGTTCAATTTCAGATAGCAAGAATTTGTTTGATATTTTTTGTTCATAAATAAATAACTTAATAATCTCAGGCATGATATTTGGTCCTTGAAGAAAAGTAGGAACATCTTATAAAGTACACGGGCTGTCCTACTTGTACACAAGGTGTAGGCTCTAATAGACTTTTCAAGCCTTATTAATGAAAAAAAGCCAGATTTTTCCAAGGGTAAAAAAAATCGGGGAAAACAGACTTGTAAATGTAAGTAGGAAATAACTATAAATAGTAAACTTGCGGTAACAACCATGTGTAAATCTCTTTTAGGAGGAATGTTGCTTCTTTTTTCCACACCATGCAAAGCTTCAAACACCGCTGAGACTGAAGTAGGAAGAATTGTATAGTGCCAAACCCCTGTCCTTACCTCATTTGTTGGGTCACCGTAGGGAATCTTCAATGTGTCCATGGCCCGGATCATTGCATTTGCCGCCATGAAGATATTCTGATACACCAACTTGGTGAAGGTTTTCCTATCTTCTTCTGAGTACCCGGACCCGTGAATAATCCTCATCTGTTTGATAAATGTACTCTTACCACTCTCTCCAGTTCCTGTTTGCAAGAGAAGGAAGAAGGGGGGAAAAATAGAAGTTTTAAAAAATACTGCAAAAAGTGGAAATGTTTACAAGTGTAGTGAAGTAAAGTACAAGCTTATTTAAAATGTTATTCTCACAGTTTGTCACTCATGTCATTCAAGCACACACCTTCAGAAAAAACACATTTGTGTACATATTGCCCCTTCTTGACTTTTTCCCTTCAACTGGGTTTATGAACTTAAGGCATGGAAACTTCACTCAAGATCAATCCATTTTAGGTTATTTACAAAATCTACTCAGTACCAATGTTATCCACAGGATGCAATAATGCTTGCATATGACGTGTGCAGGTTTTAACTAATGTTTCAATTTCGCTTAATTTCAACAATGCCTCTGATGTATACACACACAAAAATGCTTGGCACATATGGAATAGTGCCTACTCAATAAAAGCAAAACAAAAATCGCTTAAAAACGTCGGTCATATCCGTGGTCCTTTCTCTATGGTCATATGACCCAACAGAATGCTCGGGACTTTTAACAGGCGAATGGAGCCTATGCTGAAGCCAAAGCTTAAGCCTAAACAATGGTTTTGAAAATGGCCAATGTTAAAGGCGTTTTTTAATGAGGACAACAAATGTTTCCATTAAAACCGAATTAGCGACGGAAAAATACTAATTGCAATTCTTCCTTTACAACTTTGGTTTAGCTACATTAGTTTGAATGGAAGACACGTGAAGTATGTATACTATGATGAAGGGGTTTTATAACCCCTTTGTACAGTTCACGACCCCCTCCACAATTCAATAGCTGCTAAGCAAAAACTTGCTACTAAGCATATTCATGACGACATTGGTGTTGGACCAAACCACAGTTAACTGTTCAAATTCTTGACATATTACATGTGAACTGAAATACCAACAGACCAATGGCTTATGTCCTGGAAGGGAACTGGCTTCTGGAACGAGAAATGATTTGCAACCCAAAACAAGAGTGAAACTTTTTGCAGCGCTCTCAGAAAATCTGTGTGCTTAGAAGCTCATGAACTGGAATACTTGAGCCCCAAGGGTCAAGTGTCCCCTAAGGAACTGTGAACAAGTTAGAACTTCTGCTTACAACTCTTGCACACCTGTAACAAGCTACTGTTTTGGCCTCAATTTGTTGTGAATCAGGTACATGAGGCTACTTGTTGTCCTACTTTTAAGCAGAACTCTGCGGATTTAGGCCTGCTGTGATCCAACTCGATGTAAAGGCAGATTGACAATTTCAGTTGTCAAATTACTGCACACATGAAAGCGTGGGTTTTTCCCCGAAATATCAAGCTGGGGTTTGATGTTTGCAATGTTTCTTTATCAGCTGACAATTTCTTCAATCTCGAGGAGAACAGAGCAGTAGGTATTTTCAAGGAATAAGCCTAGTGTACTTGTTTTTCATTAACGGATGTTTGTGATTGCAAGCTCCAGTGTAGGGAATAAACTCTTTAATTTGAGGGTAGACTGTAGCTGAACAAAGAACACAGTCTCTATGAATGTAGGTTGTAAATAAAGGCCACAATTTCAACAACAACAACATCTTTAAATGAATGGCTCAATACAGGATCCATGGTACTACTACTACTGATGCAGCGCACACATCACCAAGAGGAAGAACAAAAAAAACAGCCCTGCATCATATTGGATAATATACAGCATGATATTCAATGCTTTTCATAATTACCAAACTCAACGTATGAAAGCCCATGGATAATATTGTATGACACATACACGTACATGTAGCTGAGACAAGGAACACGTAATTTAATGTGCAACACACAAGTATGTGTACAATACATGTACAGGTACAGTGTAGCAGCTACATGTAATGCCTATAATGTACTGCTACATCACACCATAACAGAGCTGCCAACATTTGCATCTTGCAATCAGGGACATTTTGTACAACAATCAGGGAGGGATACTAAGAATTGCCTTCAACATAATAGGGAAAACATTTCCATAATCAGGGAAATTTTTAAATTTGTTTATCAGAATATGGAAAGATTGGTTTATTTTCAGGGATCTTTTTGCAGAATCAGGGAGAGTTGGCAGCCTTGTCATAGAACACTGGATGTGCAATGTATGCTGCATCCTCAAAGGACATTATAATTATCACAAAATTTATGGGACCAATGTTGAAGAGATGGTTCATTTCATACCATAAATAATAATTAAATAATTTATGCTTTCAAAGCGCCAAACATCCATGACTATATATCAAGGCGTGGTAATAAAACAGCACCAAAAGAAAAGGATGAAATAATCAAAGAGCATGAAAAGATGACAACAAATATTCAACCAAAAACCGGACCAGCCAATAATTACAACTACACACCATAAAAGGTTTCACTCAAATGAAACATCTTGTTAAAGGAGTCATAGAGACATGATACAAATTTATGATGCACACACAATTTCTTTTGGCAGAAACAGTTCAGCGGACAAAATGTCCTTCAACAAACATTGGTTTTGAGTTATTTATTCCCTGCTTACAATACATTGGCCAAGAAGTAATATTTTCTGCATGCTCAATGGACTATGGTGTGTACAGTGTACACTGTACACAAATGGGGACACAGTAAATTGTGTACATAAAACTCGACATGACCTTTGTAATTTACAAAGAGAAAATCAGCGGATCAGGTGGGAAGTTTTGTGTCTCATAGAATCAGTACAGGACTGGTAATTATAAAAAGTAAAATAAAAAAAAAGTAAAATTATCAGCTCACTGATTATGAAGTTCCCACCTGTAACCGATCCTACAGAGAAATATTCTCATCTGAAATGCTGTTATTAAAATTGAGGAATCATAACTGAAGGACAACCCCCCCCCCCCCACCCCCACCCCCCAGCTTGTTTTTCATTATCACATTCAAAATAGGTGTAAATGAACATGCACAGTGTCCCCTTTTGCTGTTTTTACTTTTTAAAAAGATTCAACTTATTTGATGAAATTTTCACAGATTGGTGCGACGATGTGTTTATTGAGGATGGAAATGAGGTCAATCTCTTCAAAAAAGACCTAAAATTGTCACATTTTATAGTCGTAAGAGTTGCACAACCCATTCCTGCAACTCATTTTCACGACTACAGAGATACTGTAGCTGTACCTACTGGTAGACAAAAAACCAAACGTTTCTCCACACGCTGATCACCATTGTAACAACGGCAGGCATGAGTTACTCTGACCTGCATTCGCTTTGTACATGCTGTGCACAGCCATCGATATGTGTGCATTATTATAACAAAGGACTCCCCATCAATCGGAGAGGGGGGGGGGGGGGAGAGTACTGTGCGTTCAGTGGTGGTGGCAAAAATTGGTTGGCCTTGGCTGATGAAATTCGCGAGGCCATGGCTGCTTTCCATGAAACAGCGGGGTGTGGCCATCCGATTCCTTCAGATACTCATAATTAATATGTAGCTGGAGAGCTCTGGGAAAATAGAAGGAAACGCTTCACTGGGTATTCCCTATGCACGGAATACATGCACATAATATTCATGTGGTCCAAACACCACCATAGAACATGCCGACATAACTCTCTGGTCATAATCAGAAAACATGGAGACCGAGCGATATTACAGCCCAAGCATTCACAGTTATACCAATATTTTTCCAGGATGAACCTGCAATTTTTTGTAAATGATATAGTGAGAATATGATTTTTAAAATGCATTCCAGTTTATAAAAAACCTGATGAGCTTAGATATTATATGCCTGGAGTATGTTTTTCTATGTAATTCGTTGCAGGAACAGCTGTACATTGTTTCTTAAAGGCAGTGGACACTATTGGTAATTACTCAAAATAATTGTTAGCATAAAAACTTACTTGGTAATGAGCAAT
>JAUELU010000041.1:4369005-4381944 GCA_032357145.1 Evasterias troschelii | reverse complement strand
ATGCAACAAATGGAAATTTGGTTGGTTATCCTGTTTTTATCAAGGAAGAAATTTCATGCTAAGCACATTTTCGTGCTACGCAGCTATATGAAATTGGGTCCTGATGCCCAGAGCCCAATTTCACCGAGCTGCTTTTAAAGTAGTCTGGTTCCCAGACCCAAAAATCTCTGACTAGGCTCTGTCAAAATTAGGGTCCGGTATCACCCAAAATCATTTTTTAGTTTTTATTGTGCATGTTTTAAGCACTTATGTAGGTCTCCTAGTGATTCAAATAAAGAAACTCACCTGCTGAGCCTCTATGCTGCAAGTGAATGTAAAAATAGCTTCCGATCAGATGCAGACATGGTTTCCCTGGAGATGGACCCCCGACCCTGACAAGTTGCATCATGCTCTATTTTTAACCGTGGGCGATACCTGACCTAAGATTTTTAACTAGAGACGTCAAGGAATCTTTGGTCAGGGAACCAGACTACTTTTAAAGCAGATAATATTGCTTAACAATTTCCAGCTAAGCAACAATTAGCAGGATACCAGTCACAGATGGTGTGAAATGATATTTTGGCTGGTTACCTTGTTCTGCTAAGCATAATTTTGTTGTGCATAGCCACTTTTTGTGCTTAAGCAGCTCTGTGATTGTAGACCGAAGGGTCATGTCTAAAAAACCTATTAAGCGCTTTTTGAGACATAGATGAAGCCCTATGAGATGTTGATAAAGTGCTAAATAAAGCACTAAATTACAACACTATTATAATGATGAAACTTGCCTACTCACAAATCTCCCTCATCTCCTCTGCTTCTCCAGATCTGCATCTGATGCTAGCAAGTCTTCGTTACCATTTGGGCATCAACTATGTGGACACTGAGGAGACCTCATCAGGGGAGGACTACCTGAGCGCCTGCCGTAAGATGCTCAAGGATCTGTCCCTAGACACTAGGGCGGTTTCCCTGACTGTCAAGACTCTTAATCAGCTTGGGATCCTCTGGAGTGGAAGGACAGAGCTACAGAAAGCCCTTGAGTTACTACTGGTGAGGCAACTTTTATTTTATTTTTTGTAATTTGTTTATTATAAGAGATTGCCTAACATCACAAGGTCACAGATGGCCACTTCAAGGTGAGGGCTACACTTAACTGACTCGGGCTATCCACTCAAATCAACTGTCACCAGGGACACGTTGCCACATACTCCTGGGGCTGATACAGGGTTACCCCCTTCACAGTCTGTAAGGATGTAGGCATGGGTATCATCCACTAGGAGCCTGGCTGGTAGAGCAGAATGCACTACCTTCGCTACCTACAAAGCAATTATGGTTAAGTGCCTTGCTCAAGGGCACAAGTGTCATGACCGGGTATCGAACCCACACTCTGCTGCTGACATAACCAGAGCCTGAACTAGACTGCTCAGCCAGGACACGCCACTATAAGCCATTTGTGAGTCGGGTTTGAATCAAGTCTGGTACAATGACTTACTTAGCCACAAGTTACCGCTTAGATTTGAATTCCTCAGACAGTTGCTATGTATGGTTTGGGGCAAACTTTTGTATTATTATTATTATTATTTATTCGGCCAAAACATTCAAAATAAAAACATGTACATACAGAGTAAGAAATGTCATACATCAAGGACAGTCAAGATGAAAGATAAATTGTATAACAAATACCAATCAAAAAGAACAGATGTATAGAGGTATAGTTGGTAAGAATGAGATGGGGATGGGGATGAGAAATGTATGTATAGAAGGGGAGCGGACTGGGGAAGAGGGGAAGTGGGAGGGAGTACAACAAGCAGAGTAAAGACAATCCAATCTAAGATAGCCAGGATGAAAACAAGTGAAAACACTGTGACTCAAAAGCCTGTTCATCCAATCCTAGGTTGTGTAACAAGAAATAATTTTCAAACAAAAATTATACCTTTAAAATACTAGTAATATGAAAATTTTAAAATAAATCTGGAAATTAAAAATGCTGTTATTGAGGGTAATATGTATGAATAATTAAATAAGTAAATAAATAGCTGCTCAAAAAGTAAATGAGTTTAAATAAAAATATAAAAGTAGCATAAATAAAAATATAAAAGTAGCATAAATAAAATACAATAAATCAGTAAGAAACACAATTAGTGATAAACAAGTAAGCAATGCAAAATACAAACAAACTGAAAAATGCATCAAAACAAAGACAAGAACAATCAGACAAAACCATACAGGGAAACCATAATAGATACCGTATATATGCGAACAGACAAACAAAATTACAGATGAGCAAAACATAATCTGTATTTGTATCGTAGACATGTACAAACACCTATATGGGTTGTCGCCGTACATGGTCAGGGTCGGGTGTGCGGCAGTTAATTTTGAGGGTGGGCCTTTGCGATCAAATTGTCAATGTTTAGGGAGTCTAAAGCTAGTTTGAAAGTCTTAATGTCCCGTGCAGATCTAGTGTCAGGATGAAGTTGATTCCATTCAGGTATGGTCTTGGGATAAAGTGAGTGGTGATAACAGTCTTTGTTTGTTGTGATGACTTTGTACGAATAGGGTCCGGATTGACGTGTTGAAACCTGGCTTGCTGAGTATTGGATATTAACTTGGTCTTTGATGTTATTTGGTGTAATTCCGTGTGTCTCCTTGTAAAGCGTTATTAGTCTCAGTTTGGTCCTACGGTCTTGAAGTGTTTCCCATCCCAGTTTATTGAGAATTTCAGTGATGCTTGATTCCCGACTGTAATCGTGAACCGTAAATCTGGCGGCCCTGTGGTGAATTCTTTCAAACTTCGTTTTGTCTGTAGTGTGCTGTGGATCCCAGATGGCTGAACAGTATTCTAGGCCTGGTCTGATTAATGATTTGTATGCAATTGATTTGGTGCTGCTGTTGCAAGAGTAGATATTTCTTTTTAGTAAGCCAAGCATCCTGTTAGCTTTGGAGGTAACTTGGTCAATGTGTGTTGACCATCTGAGATCATTACTGAGTTCAACTCCAAGGTAGGGATGGTGCTTAACCTCTTCCAGGTTGGTGTTGCCTATGGAGTATTTGGAAATAATAACTTCTTTTTGTGCGTGACACGCATGGCCTTACACTTAGATGCGTTAAAAGACATTTGCCATTTATTTCCCCATGTAGCGAGTGTGTCAATGTCTTTCTGAAGAAGATCTGAATCAGTTTGGTTTTTAATTTCACCGTAAAGGATGCAGTCGTCTGCAAAGAGCCTTATACTTAAGAGGATTTCTTTAGGCAGATCATTAATGTAAACTAAAAAACAAAAGGGGACCCAGAACCGTCCCCTGCGGGACTCCAGAGGCAACTTCTAACTTGTTGGAAGAAGCTCCTTGAAGGACGACCTGCTGGTTGCGCTGGGTGAGAAAACAATCTATCCACTTTAAATTACTATTCCTGATTCCAATGTTATGAAGTTAAGTCAAGAGGCGTTGATGAGGAACAGTGTCGAATGCTTTGCTGAAGTCCATTATAATTAGATCCACTTGACTTCTGTCATCGAGGACTTTAGCGAGATCATCAACTAAAGCAGCTAACTGAGTGGAACAAGAACGGCCCCTGCAAAAACCATGTTGAATATCTGCAAGTATATGATGCCTGTCAATGTGCTCTATTATGTGATGATGTAAGATATGTTCTAGGGGGGGGGGGTAATTGAAAGTGTTCAACAGGAAACTGTAGGAGAGTGTACTCTTTCAGAAACCTGAAGTAGTAATTTATATTACTTTCCTTGTAATGAGGCTCCAAAAATAGAGAAAACATAAAAAATTGTTTACTTATGGCTGCACAGTTGTCCTTACAACAGAAATGTTGTTTAAAGTTGTCCTTACCGTTTGTCCTTAGGAAGCTGAAAGCGTATACAAGACGTACAAGCATGAGGTCGGTGCAGCTCCATTTGGGATCAATGAGTATGTATAGATGTTTATTAGGGGCTTTTTTTAAAGCTTGGCTTGGGCTCCATCTCAAACTTGGGATCTGTTTTCAATGTTGGGAACCACCATGTAAAATGTTCATGGCTTAAAAAGTGCCGAAGGAGGCCAAGCCAGAGATGGAGCCCAAGGCCCAACACCGTAACACTATGGTCTGGTTCTCTAAACTAACACATGAATAAAGAGATACAGAATCGTCAGTCAGTTTAATATTTGGATTGAACTGACTACCTTGCTTTACCCGCTATCCACATGTGTTGGTTGGAGACTGCAGGAAGTCATTTTGAAAAAATAAGATGTGGATCTAGAAAGGTAGTACAAATAATTAAGGGGGGAAAATCAATTGGAAATCAATCAGGATGAAGTGTGGAGCTGATGGGTTCATGTCAACAATCGTTAACAAAAGTACACCGTCATCATTAATCATGTTTTACTTGTGGTTGTAATTCAATCTTTGAAACAAGTTAGCGAACCCAAACAAAGTATATCCTTCAATTGCAACGGAGATTTGAACAGGAAAAAAACCCCGCTATTATGGGAAAGCTCCATTAAAGAGAAAGGCTAAAAAAACATCCTTTTCGTTTGGCAACTAACACCTGTTATCTCCATGTAATTCCTTTTCCAAACAGTGGAGTTCATTGGATCATGCACAAACCAGTAATGCTGCTGACTGCCCCAGGCAGACTAACTGCTCATCCATTAAGTTTAATGGCCCAAGTAATCCAATGTTAACACACCCACTCTGTTGAAAGGATGTACACTTTCCAAATTTTTGTGGCTAATCTCGGAAATTCTTTAGTGAAGCTTTCCTATAATGACAAATCTTAGGTCTTTATGGAATTCAAGCCTTGCAATTCAGAGTCTCCCATTGGTCAGTTCCATCCCTGGTGCCCAATTACATAACCCTGTTAAAAGTATTACTGCTTAAATAAAGTGGGCTGGTCATGAGTACTGTACACTTCAGGGTATCTAGCCTTGTAACCTATTTCTGCTAAGTAATGATTTTCTGTGCTCAATATGTTTTTCTGCATGATGGAAATAACCCCTGATTTGTTCCTTAACAGCCTCCTTGTTCCAGAAGAGAACCGATTAACGGATCACAAGAGGCAACAGCAATTTGAGAAGGGCTATACGCATACTCTGTACTACCTAGCTCAAGTATACGGTAATCTTGGAGACAGTGAAAAGGTAGTGTAACAAACTCAAAGTAGTGATTTGATTCCCATTCTTACCCATAGAGGCAACCGAGGTGTCATCACTATGGCCGAACAGTCTAGTGAACTGAACTTAAAAAAACTGGTATTGTCACAGTGTGAGTTTGGGTCCCTGTCATTGCTCTTGTGTTCTTGAGCAAGACACTTGACCATAATTGGATGGGATGTTAAGCCTCAGGTCCTGAGTTGTGTGTATATGCAAGTAAACAAAAATCACTGCACTTATCGTTAAGAGAACGGGTTAACCCTGGTGTTTCTGGCACGGTTGGCTGCAGATTGCACTGCTTCACCTTGTGGACCATTACTAGGTGCTATGTTAATGGGTCTCATAGTTCAAAATTTAGCATACCTGTCTATAAAACAACATAATAAACGTGACACGAGCTTTGAGACACCCTTAGATAATACGTTATTGTTTATCATTTTTATTATTACTAATATAGTCTGCTAGCCATTGTCATGAGACGTTGAAGAGGCAGCTTGAGACCAGTCAGTATGAACCCATGGACTGGGCACTGAATTGTGCCACGTTGTCGCAGTATTACATCACACAGGATGACTACATCCAAGCAAGGCACTGTCTAGGTAAACAATTCACAGTTATTGATCCCTACTGTCTGCTGCCCTCTTCATTTTGGGAGTCAAACTGCATGAAAAAATAGACCCCTTGCATATGATGACCCCTAGATGATGTCACTCTCTAGAACAGCGCCCTCACTGAAACAAAACGAGGCAGATCATGGAACGACAGCTGTTCTTAGTGCGTAAAAACAGGCATCAGGCCTCAGAATACCAGCATTGCGCATTATGATAGGGGTCTATAATGGTGAGCCACGTTGCTTAAACGCTTGACTGTTTAACGCACGGGGACATTGACTCCCAAAACGACACAACCAAGATTATTGTGATGATGATGTCAGGTGAATTGGGACAATGCAGGGTTTTTGTAAATGAAAAACAAAAATTGAATGTCCCGTTTACTTCTGGAATGTATAATTTATGAACTAGACAATTCATGCAGTTATCCAATAAAATCAAGACAACCACAGTGAGAGGATTTAGGAGAATTTTTTAGATTGTAAGGGTCTTTTGCGTTAAACCATCAATTTTTGTTGTTTACTCTGCAGCGAGCGCAACACGGATCTACGCTGAGGCTCTACAGAAGCTGCCAGCGGTTGAAACCGAGGAGGATCAATTAGATGACGACATTGACAAGCTGAAGCGTCATAAAGCTGATATAGCTAGATGCTGGCTCAAATACTGCCTCGCCCTACTTAACCAATCCAAGTAAGAAAGGGCCAGATCAAACTTTTGCTCGTATTTAACCATCAGGACAAGTGTTTTTTCTGCCAATTTAAATGTGAAGTAGCCCACCTTGCTACTTTTAGTGACCACTGCACCCAATTTCTTTTGGCAGAATCACCAACTAGTGCTGAGAATTTTCCATAAAGGAAATACTTATCGCCAAAATGTTCGACATTTGTTTGTGACATGCATGAGCTTTGTCCTTGATCTTTGTTTATCAATAAATCACAGTTTGTGTGAGCGCTTCATTCTTGTATTAGTTTGTAGCAGGGCTCATATTTGGGGCAAAAATCCACAAGAACGCAAATTCCATAAATGTAACATTGAGCAGTGCCATAAAATAAACCTTTCCCATCTGGAACAAAAAGTACATTTGGTGATTTTTCAAGTAAATTAATTTTTTATGTTCTGTAGAGACAAGCTTACAAACATACCAGATGAAATGGCAACAGATACAACTTCATCAACAACAGACACAAACTCATCAACAGCAACAACAACACCGCCATCAACAGAGCCAGGAGTTGAAGGCAGCAGCACACAGGAGAACACCCAGAATGATGGATCACAGTCGCAGGGGGAAACCCCTAAAGGTGGTAATGACGAAAAGGAGGAGAAACTCAACAAATTGGCTTTGAGGTTTGAGTGCTTGGAGCTGACCTCGCTGGAGAACAAGGTCACTGAGAAGTGTGTGGTGACATTCGATGAGGTATTGAATTGTTCATTACTTATCAACAATTTGTTATAAAAGGGCAAAACTAAGTAAAGTGGCGCTTTAGCCCTGGTACAATCTTTTCTTCAGTTAACCCTTGGCTGTCTCTTAAGGGTTAAACTACGGGATTTAAACTGGCCTTTCGTCACCAGGTAAACTTGCTGTTGTAGAATATCAAAGGTCATGGGTTCAAGTCCCGTCCACGTTGTCTGTCCATTTTTCTTAAAGGGCTCAGAAAGCATTCGGTATACAATGCTTATCATACAATTGTGTAAGTTTTTCTTTCTTGGGGGTGTATTATCTCGTATTACAATATCGTGTATAATATTGTGTACTATACTTTCCTAAGGTAGTGAATATGACATAATAATGTGCTGTTTCTGTGTTTAGGCTCGTGAGGTCTTTTTGGCTGGTCAGGCGTGGATCAACGAAGCTAAGGAGTACTACGTCTTAGACGGCCACGTTTCTGACTACATTGAGATTATTAGGGTAAGTCTCATTGTAGATTTTGACCCCATCCAACGGTTCAATTTGCTTTGTGAGCAGTTTAAAAAAACAACTCTTGCCTGTTTGGACTCAAAGTTCAGTTCTACGAATTTGAGGTCAATCAATTCTCACAAAGGAAACTCCCTCAAAGTAAGGGATGATGTTTACCTTTCCCATGTTTATTTTGCTATTGCATAATTTTTGTAACTTTGTATCTTTGCATTTTGATGCTGTTGCCCTGGTTTTACTTAATATTCTTCTAGGACATCATCACCATAGCGCTTAGAAACTTAGTATTAAGTGCCGTATAAATATTTATGATTATTACTATTATGACGCAGGCTAACCACATTGAACTCTGCCCTGTCTGATGGCCCCTCAAACTATCCAGACTGGACAAGAACAAGGCCTCATTTTACCATTCCAACTGACGTGTCATTTTCCCCTCCACAGGACCACAGTGCATTGTTCAAGGTTTTAGCCACCTTTGAGGTGGACCTGGAGAGACGATGTAGAATGCACAAGCGTCGTATCGACATGCTGCAGGGCATTCTTAAGGAGCTCAACCCTCAACACTTCCTGATGGTGTGCCGGCAACTTATGTATGAACTAGCTGAAACCAGCAGGTAAGAAAGTCCAATGGGTTAGAATAAATACTAAGTAAAGTGTGAAGCTTTATAATGTGTATTAAGCACTGTGTACTCAATACTTTCCTGAGTTCTGTGAACAAAATCTACAGGCATCTTACTTGGGTGGGACTCGAACCCACAACCTTTGCCATGGTAGAGTAGGTGTCTTACCACTAGACCACCGAGCTAGCCCGGTGGCTAGCAGCATTTCAATTACTATATTGCTATACTTCATACATATTCATGATCAATAGCCAAATTCTCACTGGTCCATTCACAATCATGTGCCATGTGCTATTTTTGCTGTTTCCTAAGCACATGGCAAGTGTTCACTGACAGGGTAAATACAAACTAATTGTCTACTACGCCTGTGCTTTACGAAGCAAATGTTGAACTGTCGCATGGGTGTACGCGCTGAATAACACTGCTACATACATATGGAAAGATGGTGGCACTCGTAATGCTCATCTGCGTTTGTCCGAGCACAATGACGCTAAACTAGAGAAGTACGAGGTATAGTAAAACAAATATAACATGGTTTATTTCAGATGGACAGTCGATATTAGCTCTTTCAGTATTGGAAGTTGACAAACTAGTTCCCTCTTGCCAAGTTCTTATTGTTATAATTTGTTTCCTTTCTTAAGTGAAATGATGGACCTGAAGATTGCACTAGTAGAGAGCTCAGGGACTGCACCGTCCACCCAAGTCTGTAATAAAATCAACACACTGTAAGTTATATTGGCCTACTGCTCTTTCCTTCAAATCTAAACTATTTTAAGAATTCAGTTTAACCTTCCAGAGACTGTTCCTCTTTACATGCTTTAGATTTCCAAAGATATTAAAGTAATCCTCACACATTTATGTTGATTATCTTGGGTCTTATGTAGCGCTTTGTCACACCTGAGAGCGTCTCAAAGCTATCATTGGGTTTTTTCCACAAAGTATGCAGAGCTTTGGTCAAAAAGTGAGAGCCATTTATTTATTCAGTACCATGGAACGGTTTATAAGGTGCTACACAGAAGCAACTCTTCTTTACAAGTGTACTGGGTAACTCTTCCGCACATTACTAAACACATGGGACCAATGGTCTTTCATCCCATCCAAATGGCAGTAATGGTTCAGTGTCTTGCTTAAGGACACAAGTGTCAAGATCGGGACTCAAATCCACACTCTGCTGATCAGAAATACCACCGCTCAGCCATGACATTTTGAATTCTTTGGAGAATTCCTTTCGGGGTATCATGAATGTATTTATATTTATTTTTGGATTTCAGAATAAAGCAAAGTTTAGGGTACTTCCAGCAATTTATTGGTAAGTTATATTCACAGTGTTTTCTTAAAACAATTTGTTTGCGTGTGTCTGATGAATTTAACAACCATACTTTGGTTTTGGGGTGACACTGTTTGTTAAAAATTATAACCTAATAGAGGGAGTTTGAAAAAATGTGTAAAGCAGGAGGTAAAATGAGGATCTACAGAATTCTCCTTTTCTCACCCCCTCCATCAAAACGGAATTTCCTTCCACATTTCAAATTTCATCCGAACCAAACTTGTTATTAAAACCAAGCGATCATCTCAATGATGTTTTAGATTCTTTGAAGGACAATGAGAAGAAGATGCCCACCAAGTTGGAAGAAGAAGTAATGAGACCAGCCCTGGTGGCTTATTTCTGCATGGCCAGATTGTAAGTCAATTGATAAGATTATTAGGTTTCATTGTGGAAAATCTGTAAGCTTTCATTCAATTTGTATGCACTATTTGTCGGCCCTGTGCTGTAAGTTTGTTTATATCTGCACTGGTCAAAAGAGTGTTAAATGAAAAATGTGTATAAATTTGAAAACAACAATTTAAAAAAATCCACAAATCAGTGTTATTCTTAGAAAAATGAAAGTTTCTTTTTGCCAAACAGTTATTGTTGAAACTATTCTTGATTAGTAAACTCCATTTACCAGGAACTCAAAAAATATGCAAAATAAATTTTATGAAATCCATACAAACTGCACTAGCGACTTTATAGTCCTGAGTCGACAAAGTAAGACTTTGAGTATCATAGGATAGTTTGAGTTGAGTATATTTTCCTTGATTATGAATGCATAAAAAATACAACTCATTGAGAGTAGAAGTTCTGCTTCCTGGCATTTGAGTTGAATAATGTTTGTAGTGCATTGTAGGTTATTTATCCTATAAGAAAAACTCTGCTGGTGTCAAAATCTGGGGCCATTAGTTTTTTGTTTTGTTTTTGTGCATAACTAAATGAAGCCACTCATGTCAGAAACTTCGGGGCAAACCCCTTCTCTTAAAGATAAGTGTACTTTGTTCCGCCAAAAATGACACAAATGTTTGAGAGAACAAATACCACTGCAGGACAAGATTGATAGAACAAGGAATAGTGGAATAAACAAGTTTAATAATGAGCACTATAACTCTTTGAGCACAGTGATTTAGTTCTGAACCATCGGTCATGGTGGGCAAAATGTTGGCGCAAGTGATTTGCACAGACTTTGTTCACATTTTGGGGAGTAAGTCGCCAGGTATGTGACTTCTCCGTTTTAACTGGAAATCCAGTTTTGTTTGCCCCCAAAAGATAGAAATACATTTTGTTTGCCCCCCCCCCCCCCAAAAGAAATAATAATAATGATTTTAGTTTTTTGTAACAAATTGTAACAATTTTTAAGATCAAATTCATAAAAAATGAAGATAAAACCATAATGCCCCAGATTGCAGAGTAGGGCTTTTAAAACCAAAGACTAACGTTAATAGTTGAGTTTTCGAGCTCGCAATTTTTCGCGCTTTGTGCTCACAGTTCAGTTCTTTTTTCAACAGCCTATCACATCCCTGTTTGTTTCTTTCTTTGTTTTCTGTTGTAGACATTCCAAGTTAATCACCCCCAACTCTGAACAGAGGATTGAGAATCTCTGTACAAGGTACGTCAACAAAAATCAAGGCCAGCATCAGCAGTGCTCATTTTTCAACATCAACTCTTTAAAAGTTGAAAAGTTGTATATTCAGTGTACATGTTATTTGATGACGGTCATTTCACAAGCTAGAGCAATAACATGTAATGAGGACTGAGTAGGGTTTACGGGTAACAACCATGTCATTAAAAAGTTCCTTTGAGAGAAGTGTTGGTTCTGAGAAGTACCATAGTTTAAGATGTAGTAGGGACGTTTTGATCATTGTGCTTCTTTCGCTTTCAGGAGAAATACAAAAGGAATAAATCTAAGACATTATAAAATAAAAAAATCGTTTAATTATTAATTATAATAATCAGCTCTTGTTTAATGCTTTAACTACAGGCTTTTCAAAATGCTCATTATTTTAATGACAGGTTTGGAGAGCTAGGTTTGAACTATGAGACCCATTTATATAGCCCCCTTATTGGGGTTTACATATACATCTGTAGAAAGTGATGCGGCGCAATCTGCAGCCAACCATGCCAGACACATTGGGACAAACCCTCTTCTCTGAACGATAAGTGCACTGGGTTCCTTTAAATGCTTTACACAACACTTGGGACCTCTGTCATTACCTTCACATCCAAAGGGCAAAGCAACTGTGGTTGTCTTGCTCAAGGACACGAGTGCCTTGACGGGGACCCGTACCCACTCTATGACAACATCAGAGTTTGGTGCACTAAACCAGTTATGTATTCGTGGTAATTGGACTATTTTAAATGTCATTGAGTATAAAACGAGGCTGCGCACACTTTCTAATGTTTTGTTTAAACAACTCAGTTTGAATGAACTTAATCTTTCAAAAGCCAATGGTCATTTTATCTGTAATTCTCTGCAATTGCTGGCTCTGTCTTTCTTTTGTGCAGTCTAAGCTACTACAAAATGGTGGTTGACTACTGCAAGGCACACCCAGAGGCTTTGGATAAAATGCAGGTAAGTGTTTATAACTCGATCAAGTTACACAGGATATCAACTGTTTAAAAGGAGGGTGTACCTTTGGTAATTACTCCCCAAAATAATGACAAAAAAAAAAAATTGGTAAAGAGCACTGGAGAGCTGTTGATATTATAAAATATCGTTAGAAACAGCACCCTTTGAAGTAATGTAGAGAAAGAGGTAAATTTTAACTAACAAAATTTGAATTTGAGAAAGGCTTAAGGCATGAAAGCCTTTCTCAGGCGTCTGAAAGCACACAATTCTATGTAACAAGGGATGCTTTTTTTCTTCCATTATTTTTGGCAACTTTGATGACCAATTGAGTCCAAATTTTCACAGGTTTGTTATTTTATCCATATGTTGGGATACATGTACACATGAGGATACTGGTCTTTGACAATTACCAAAAGTAGTCCCTGCCTTTAAACATGGGTACCCTCACAGGTACCCATTTACTCCTGGGTGAAGAGAAGCAATTATAGTTGAATGTCTTGCTCAAGGGCACAAGTTTCATGACCGGGACCCAAACCCACACCCCGGTGATTCAGCCACCAGAACTCGAGCCCGATGCACTAGAACACTTGGCCAAGAGGACCTGACGCCCATCTTCAGGTTTTTTTATATTTTGTAAAATCAATTCCCAAGTCGCACCCTTGGAAGTCTTGTTTCTGTGACTATTTTCCTGTGGTAAATTGTTATTAATTTGTTGTAAAACCTTTTTATTTGTAGGTGGAGTATGACTTGTGTGAGGAGATGGTTGCATTATTACCGGCACGCATCGCT
>JAUELU010000041.1:4151935-4163583 GCA_032357145.1 Evasterias troschelii | reverse complement strand
TAAATAAGCAGACTAGAGTCTTATCATATTTCATGTATCCTCATGTATAATTGGATGTATTTTATTTTCTTGTCAGTGTTTGTAAATGTCTAAATGTTATTATTTTGCATTCTGTATCCTACAAATTTAGTTACATACTGTAGGCCAATGTAGACATACTTCTTTGATATCATGTATTTTTAAATATATAAGTTTCCACTGTGTGATTTCATTGATTTATAACACCCGACAAACTGCAACGTGAACACCAAGCACATCTCACATATTCAGATTTGGGTCGTCAGAATGGAATTTCCTAGCAATCAGACAACAGACCCGAAGGTCTGCCTATTGATTCTCGCCCGAATCGGGTCAGCATTCCTGTCCTCTCACGCGTAAAGTTCCGGGTGTGAACTGGAGTAAACGTATTAAAAACTGGGAGAAGTGGGAAACTGGAAAATAAAGTCAAAAGCTGGCAAGGTGTGAAAATAGGCGTGGGATGCTTAATGAGTTGGTTCAGGATCAATCTGATTGTGCATTTGATACAAAATTATGTATTGTATATGTACATGTTTTTATGAAGGCAATATAATAAGTTCCTCTAAAGACCATTTTTTATATTTTGTATCTGCAGCTTAGTAATGTTAAAAGATACAATGTATTATGCACTTCAGTTGGTATTATGGCAAAGTCATTTACCCCAGTACTGTTGTTGCTCTTGTCTGAAACATTTTATTGCTGTTTTGCCAACATTTGTCAGCAAGCAAATATTCATGCATGGCGGCTGTCATACATTGTGTGTAAATAAATGGTTTTTCCCGGAACCATCTTTGTAAATTATCTTTATTGAAACCTGCTGCTAAAGTACATGCAGTTGGGTTTGAACTGGCCTCTCCTGGTGAAACGTGGTTACATGAGTGCACAGCCACAATCATGGATACAGTTTTTGTTACAAAGACACCAAATGAACAACATATAAATATTGAGTAACTCTTTGCAGATCTTGTATTTGACAAACTCAAGCACTTTTTATTCATCATTGACACAGTGATGACTAATTGCTAATAGATAACATTGAGGTAACTGCTACCAGTGGTTTTTAAACTGTGGTTCATAAAATGGAAATGGACAAATAATGTGTACCCATGATCGTGGCTGTGCACATAGTTCATGTATCTACCGTCTAGAATCCTCAACTGTAGAATGAGTGAGAAAGGTTGTTGGTCTGAATCCCACATGAATTGTGTAGCCGGTTGATTTTTGTTTTCCACAGGGCTTTATAGAGCACTGATTATACAACTGGCATGACTGGTGCTTAATCATCGGTGTGGGACAAAAAATTAAAATTACATTACATCACCTCTGGACATGTACGTGTACATGTAGTCGTTCTTTTGTAAAAACACATATTCCAGGTTAAAAAATTGTGAATGTTGATATTTAGAAGAGTGATGAACACAGCGACTTTTTAGCAATGCTCTGGCTTACCACTCATGCCACTTGGCCTACTTTACTGGCAAGTGTTTTTTGTTTTCTTCTTTTTCTGGAGTCGGGGCCCGCATGTTCATGTACATGAAAGTGGTTTCCCAGAAATGGGAACATGTTGAGCTCTAAGTGACTTTTGTTTTCAAGAGGAAGTTAAGAATTATGGCAAAATCAGGTATCAGTGATAAGATGGAGGTTTGCGGTAACATCATGTTGTAATCTCTTTTTAAAGATTTTTGAGTTCGTAAACATGAACAAAAAAATCATGTGTTGCACCAGGGGACTCTAAGGTGCAGTAACTTTGAACTTTTAACCATGTCACACCAAAAAAAATCTGCCTTGCTTGTAAACACAGTTCATTATTTTCCAAAACTTTTTTGAGCTTTTGGAGTACATAATTGTTTTCCTTTGAATTGAAGATGTTATTTTGGGAACAAAACCCTGATTTGACAAAGAAAAGATAAGAAATGTTCTTATAATTAGCACTGGATTTGATTTTTTGGGGGAGAAAATCTGGGTAGTCGCACAGTCACTCACTGTGAATCACAGACCTTGGGCAGAAGCCACAACCAATAATCTGCCAGTGCAAACACCAGGATGGGTCAGTGACAGTTACTAAAACTTTGATTTTAAGGCTTGAATTTTTTAGTGATTTTTATTCTCACCAACAGATGAACCAGGAAGCTATTGCCACGGTTCCATCACGGACGGCCTCTTCCAGGGGAAGATCCACGTCGGGGATGACGTCTACTCCGTGGAGCCTGCCACCAACTACATCGAGAAGCCCGAAGCTCACTCCGTCATCTACAGGGCCAAGGATCTGGACTATTCCTCCCTGGAGTCGAGCGGCAGCGGCTGCGGAATGATCGGAGAAATTCAGAAGAGGATGGAGGAGAAAATGAAGAAAGTGAAAGAGGAGGAGGATAAACTAAAAGAAAACAAACAGGAAGAGGTATGGCAACTCCTTTTTATTTTATTTTTAATAAGTAGAGTATTTAGGGATGTGAAACTTTCATTAAACTAATTGCCATGGCAGCCATTTAAAAGATTTTGAAAATTGCTCGTTGTTTATTCTACCTATATATTTCTTCAAAATTCACATCTGCAATGGCCCTGTTGCCAGATATCATTTGTATGACATACTATGACTGTCTGCCAAATTCCATGTTTTATCATCAACTTAGGGACAATTCCCCCATGTACTTCCCCTATCTGCCCCTACTAAAGTGCCTTCATGCCTGTGGCCATGCCTCAGTGCCCTATGAAATGTTCCAATAGAAAGTGACTTTGATAGTGACTTTTTGTCACTATTGGCTTTCCCTGCCGGGGTTCTTTGTTTTTTGTTTTGCTTCTAATCGTTTTGGGGTACCACCCGCCCACTGGAGGTTGTTTCCTGTCTGCTTACCAAACCAAGTTCTTCAGTACTAATTGCTCTTGTATTGTTTGTTGTTGTGGATCCTTTGATTTGCAATTTTTTAAATGTAAAAAAAATAATTGCTGGCGATTAAAATGAAATGAGATGAAATAGATATTTTAATTTCTTTCATGGAGGTGTCCTTTTGTAAAAGCAACAAATTTCGACATTGAAATTATCAGGCCTGTCTATTTATGGTGATGCATGTATCTTTTAAAGGCTAGAACTTGCAACCACATCCCACAGTTTCTCAGGATTTTGGACTTGTGAAGCACCAGTGGTTAAACACAAAAAATCCTCTTGTTGTCGTTTTGCTTTACAGAGTGATAAATCATCGTACTTTTCTCGTCACAAGAGGGCAGCACCATCAGCACAGACTTGCACTCTGTATATCCAGACAGACATTCAATTTTACGAAAAGTAAGGACATGTGATAATAATAATGACTGGCGCCCCCAGTGTAGTGCTTAGATTCATCGTGCAATGTTGCTCAAAGCAGAAAATAAAACCTGAACAAATTTCTGCTGAGCATAAATCAGCAGGATACCAGTCACTCGGTATCTTCATAGAGCTGCTCAAGCAGAGAATAAAGCTTAACAAAAGTTGTGCTGAGCAGAAATAAGCAGGATACCAGTCACTGATTGTACATGTGACAGTGTGTTTTGGCTGGTAACCTTATTCTGCTAAGCCTAATATTGTTGTGCTGAGCTATTTTTTGTGCTTTTTGTACTTTTTGTACTTTTTTAAGCAACTCTATGAAATTGGGCACATGCACCGGTAAAGCTCATGCATGTAAAAAGAGCAGTACCTCGTGTACCTACAGTTTGATTGAAATGATTAGCAGTATTTACTAAGCAGTCTAGTGCACTGTGAACGTGCTAAATGGATAAACTTTTGGTGGAGTGATCAGAGTGTCTATTCTTTTTGTATTGAAAATGTCTGTATTTATGTGAAATTGTAAGAAATGAACTTGACATTGCAATGTGTTCACGTGTCTCCCTTGTAGTTATGTTACAATGCTAACCCCAGCAGTTTAAACATGACACCATTCAATTATTGATTTTTCCTGAGAAAGACATGACAAAATACAACAGTAGGATAAAGAATGTGCCAAAACTATTCTTTTCCCCCCTTATTTGATGAACTTAACCTCTATGTTATACTAAGGGTCCAACATTTATGGAATGACCCAAATATTATAACAATGCATTTGTATGGTTCATTATTTTGTATAGCAGTGACGTTTTTGTTCGTTTATCATTCAATTTTCCAAGGTTTTTTTTCTTTTCGGAATTCAAGTAAAATGTAGGCCTGTGATTTTTTCCTGAATGGAGAATTTTGTCCACAGATCCCTCCTTTGCCTTCCAACTCACAGTCAGTGGATATTGAACGGTCAGAGAGTAGACCTCCTTGCATTGGCCGCCATCGCTGAGGTCAAACAATGGAAGCCGGTACGCACAGCGCACAACTCTCAGCCAATGACAGGTCTTCATTGACCTGAGTGTGGGTACTGTGTTGGGCTTGTGATGCATATTGAAAGGCAGGGGGCCTGTAGGAAGGTTAATTAAGAACCAAGAAAGGTACATCCTAAAAGCTTCAGCTGTGTATTTCAGCCTAGGGAAACTGTCTTCCTAATGATTTCTTTTCATCGTTATCGATATAAAAAGGTTTGGCCAAAGTCGTTCAGCTGTGATCAAGCAGATTGGCGAGCACGTCCAGGCAGCCAGTAACATCTACTCCAGAACACTCTTTGGAGAGTACCAGAATATCAACTTTGCCGTGAAAAAAATAAGGGTAAGATCATGTCTGTTTTTTTTTTTACAGCCATCTTATTTAACCTTCCATTAAAAAGCACTGTAATCCAAACTGAGGCTGGAGGGTTTCAAATAGTCAGATCCCTTTTGGTTATGATGAGAATCAGTGTTCATTGTTATTGTTGTAAATGGGGATTGTGACCAAAACTGTGGTTGCATGATAAATGTCAGTTCATTCAGCTCTATTAATTTTAGTTTAGAAATTCTTTGTTTGCCATTGACCCCAGCCCTCCCTTATCATCCAACATTTTCTTTAGGAAGTTGTCGATTGTAAAGGATCGAGGGCTGTAAGCTCAAATAACAATTGCTCAGGAAAGTGGAGGAAAGCAGAAGATTAAGGTCACCTGTAGGCAAGGGGGCTTAGGGATAAAGAAATAGCTTGATAAACTCTTAAACAGAGTGAAAAATATACCAGTAGGTGCTGAGGATTTGACAATGTAAAAGATTATACATTTTTGTTGACTTAACTAAACGTTCCAGGTCTTCACGGATGAGGACAATGATTACATATTCAAAGATGAGTACATTGGAGTCGAGAAATACCTGGATCTTGCCTCCACAGGGGACCTGAGCGACTACTGCCTGGCTTACACATTCACAAACAGAGACTTTGCTAATGGTGTCTTGGGCCTGGCATGGATTGCAACTGAATTCAGTAAGTACAGCTGGGACTCATTTTCCAAATGCCGTCTAAGTTTATAGAATTAGGAAAATAAAATTAAAAATTAGGAACACAACCCGTAAGCCCTGTACTTTGCCCTGAACTGCTTTGATTTCAATGGCAAAACAGACCAGGGTAGAATTTTGTATAAAGCTGCTCTAAATGTGCTTATTTTGGGGGGGTTTGAAAAAAGAAAGGAGACCCTAATGCAGGGCTGAATAGCCCATTTAATCTGGAGTTCGTTGGTTCAAATTCTGTTCTAGTCAATTTTCAACCATAAATTATTAAAAATGTACCCAGCCAGTTTTCCTGGTGGTTTTATTACTTGATATCTTTGTTCTTTGCAATAATTTCATTAAAATAATTAAACATGTTATTTATACTTTTATGAACTGTTCATGAAACATTTCCATTGAAGTCATCCGTGTTTCAACATATATGTTCTTCACCTTTCCTCATTTTCCCCCATTCTTCCATCTCCCCATCTTCAGCTGGCAGCACAGGTGGTCTCTGCTCTGCCAAATTGAACACCGGCATTGTTACAGTCAACAACTACGGATCATTCGTACCACCGCTGATGTCCCACAATACCTTTGCCCATGAGATTGGTCACAACTTTGGCTCAAATGTAAGTATACTGATAAAACCAAAATAATATTCTTCTTTGTTCCAGAGGCATTCATTTCCATCTGTGGAATTGTTTGTGGTACCTGTTGCTGATTACAGGATTCAAATTGGCCCCTCATCACTGGGCACACTTAATGGTCTAGTGGTTAATCAACTTTAGAATGTCCGTCACGAATTCTCTTCAAAGTACTTAGTCCTGGTCTTCCCCTCTCTCCTTGGCACAGCACACACCTACCTCCAAGAGCTGCTACAACACCATACACCACACCGATGCCTTCGTCCCGTCCGACTCCTCTAAGGACCTCGCTCACATCACTCCTGGGGAAGCCAATCTTTCTCTCGGTCTGGTCCTTCCCTATGGAACTCACCACCCGTCAAACTGAGAAAGGAGACTTCCTACCTCACATTCATGAACAAAACCGATCTCTTTCAATAAGATGTTTCACCTTCTTCTCTGATTTCAGTTTGGTCGAGGGATATTTTCTGTGCCAGGAGTGTCACTATGTGACAGACCAGTGCATTACTCGTCTCCATTACTATCATTATTATTATTATAATGCAGGGATCGTGGGTTTGATTTCCACCCAGTTGTCAATGGGACTTTTTTGCCACACAAGACCTGAGCCAATTTCATGGGGCTGCTCAATGTGGAATTTTGCGCTAACACCCTGTCAGGACACATAAAGTACGTGCTTTACAGGGTGCCATAAGCACGGAATTCTTAGGTAGGCACTGCCATAACAATGGGCCATGGAAAGCACCGAGTATACAGTGCTAAGCACACATCTGTTTAAAGGTGAACATCATGATATGACTATATTCTTCTGGCATGTCTCTCTCTTCCAGCATGACCCGACGAACAACAACGTCTGCTCACCAGGAGGTACCCAGGGTAACTACCTCATGTTTCCTCACGCCTCGTCCGGTGACCTCTTCAATAATGATGACTTCTCAAGCTGCAGCATCAGCGAGATCACAGGGGTGCTGAGTACTGTCTTCGCTGGTACCAGCAAGACCAATTGCTTTGTCGGTAAGTCTGTGAATGAGGATTTGATGAGTAGGTTATTGATCATTGTAGGGTATTGATCATTGTAGTTAATTGATCTTTATTGGTTATTGACTATTGTACATTATTGAATGTTGTTGGTTATTGATAATTGTAGATATTTGATCTTTGGTAGTTGTTGATCATAGTAAGTTATTGACTGTTGTAGGTTATTGAGCGTTGTAGTAAATTGATCTTTGTTGGTTATTGATTATGGTAAGTTATTGACTGTTGTAGGTTATTGAGCATTGTAGTAAATTGATCTTTGTTGGTTATTGAATATTGTAGGTTATTGAGTATTATAGGTTATTATTATAATGTTATAGTGTTATAAAAGGGATCATACCAAATACAGCGTTAAAAAAGAAATATTATTGACCATTTTAGATTGTTGAACGATGTAGATTATTGATCATTGTGGTTAATTGATCTTCGTTGGTTATTGATCATTGTATGTTATGGAATGTTGTAGGTTGTTGAGCATTGTAGGTTGTTGGTCATTATATATTATTGATAATTGTTATTGGTTGTTTAATTCTACCTAAACTTCCAATCCCAAGATGTTTATCTACGCCAGGGGTCTAATTTCTATATTTTGTTGGTCTCCGAACACAGAACGCTCTTCCGTCACATTCTGTGGTAATCAGATCCAGGAGGAGGGAGAGATTTGTGATTGTGGATACGACGACACGTGCCCCGAGTCAAACTGCTGCATCCCTCAGAATGCCGACAATACAAACCCAAATGCCTGCACTTTAAAACCCACATCCGTATGCAGGTAAGACAAACAGATCTCCACCATTGATGTTAATGTCCTCAGTCACTCTCAATTTATAACTGACTGAATCAGAAGTTTGTTTTGGGTAAAAAAACAATCTTATGACTTGCCAGGTTGAAATTGCTTATTAACCAATGACAAATCTCTTCATATCATGTAGCCAAATGCGTTTAGAATATCACATTTCTCGTTACTGTTTTGTTCTTGTCAAGTCTTTTTACGAGGTGACAAACGTGTTAAAAAAAAAAGAACAATATTTTATACCACTTGTTGACTTTATTAGTTAAAATTACAATATTAAGTTGCATATTCAAAGATTTTCATATTTTAAACATTATTTTGTCTGTTTATATTAGCATGTGCATTGTGTGAGCTTATTAGGTGCTATAAATATTGGTCTCATAATTTAAACAAAAGTCTTTATGCACGCTAACCAAATGAGAGCTTTGAGGCGCCTGTGAGGGGGTGATAAAGTGCCGTATAAGAACTATTACTACTGTTATTGTTTTTGTTGTTGTTACTATTATTATTTCATTTTATCAGAGCATGCAAAAGAAAGATCACATTTTCTTTTGTGTCAGTAACTCCCGTCCCGTAGCCTTAGATCTCAAGGGTCTTTCTCAAGATTCTTGCTGTTCCCAAAAGCGCTGCCTTCTGTGTGCTGTAACGGATTATTATTATTTGTATTATCATCTTTGTTATTTGGTTTATAATATTTTATCGGTGCTGCTTCATATGCATCTTTTTTATTTGTATTTCTCTAAAACCTTTTATTAAGGTACCTTTTTTTATAAATGATATTGGTATTGTACGTATGCAATTTATAATGTATCAATACTATTGTCATGATTACGATCACCTGGTATGCAGAAATTTCTGACGTTAATTTGAACCTCAATCACAAAAACCTTCATTTAATGTTTTTATGTTTGATTTTGTGTCCATGCAGTGAACAACAAGGAGACTGTTGTAATCCAGATACCTGCAAATACTACCCGACTGGCTTCATATGCCAGCAGGAAGGCGAATGCAGTAATAATGCTGTGTGCACATATCCTTTACATGAATGGTATCATTTAGGTCTCACTCTGAAGTTGTTGTTCCAGTCTTGTTTGGGTTCTATCGTTGCTATTTGTACGGAATTTTTACATGAAGTAGTCGGGTCACTAGAATGAGTGTCTGTGTGTGTTCATAGCCTCTTGTGTTCAAGGAGTCAGGCACAAGATGAGTGACTAATGAAAAATGTTGACCATTACATGGCCGAACATCACTGACTGGGAACAAGCGATATCAAAGCTCATTTTTCGCTTGAGGTTGATAGAATAGCTAGCTAAAATATTATCTTGCGGTTGTGAAACAATTTTTCTTGAGCTCATTTAAAAGGATAGTTTGTCAGTGGTTTCTGGAAGAATAAATTTTCTCTCATCTATATTTTTTAATAAACACTTTATTCAACCCACCCTGTGAAAATTTCATCAAATTTGCTGGTCACTTTTGAGAGAAAAACAAGAACAAATCAATTTATGACTTGATAGAGACTCTGTGCATTTTCTGTAATACTTGCTTGGATTGATGCAATCAAAACAAGCCAGGGGTCGATTTCACAAAACTCTTCCTAACTTAGGACTAGTCCTAGGCAATGCTAAGAAAAAGGACCAGTCCTAAGTTAGGACCAGTACTTAGGACTGGTCCTATCTCTTATCATTACCTAGGACTAGTCCTAAGTTAGGAAGAGTTTTGTGAAATCGACCCCAGGGCAGTTTCGGGAAGTTTTCAACTTTGAAGGTATTTCAGGTTGAAAAATCTCACTGGGGGGTTTCTAGTGATACAGATTTGTATATTTAGGGAGTTCTCAGATTGAACCTGAGCATTTATCTCCCCCCCCCCCCCGATGATTATCAATTATGTATTTTGTAATGGCAACTGATGAAATCATTGTTTGCCTTAACTTCATCACACTGGGATTAGTTTCGTCTGCAACGCACCATTACCCAAAGCTGATAATATACCCTGTGATGGAGATAGGAAAGTATGCAGCAATGGGGTAAGTTGATCAGCGTTTGTAGGGCCAGGAACTAAAGTAAGGTCAGGAACTAAGCCAGGTTAGGAACTAAAGTAGGGTCAGGAACTAAGCCAGGTTAGGAACTAAAGTAGGGTCAGGAAGTAATATAGGCCAGGAACTACATGTAATATAGGCCAGGAACTATATAGCCAGGCCGGGAACTCATTTGGGCTAGATATTAGTTCCTGGAACTTTGCCATTCCAGGAGCTAAGATGGGCCAGGAACTAAGCTAGGCGAGGAACTATGGCCAGGCCGGGAACTCATTTGGGCTAGATATTAGTTCCTGGCCCAGTAAACCTGGTCAGGAACTAAACCTAATCCGCTCCCACTTTATGGTAGGAAAGTTTAGCCCTTCTCAATAACTGAGGAGCGGCACTCCTAAAGATTTTACTCATGTTGCATAAATGTACCATATCTTGATTCAAAGAGCATGAGTAGTAATTTTGCCAATGTTATCAATCCTATACTATATCTTAAAAAGTAAAATGTGACGGTAGCAGCAGCCATGTAAAAAGTTTATGTTGCTCGTTTTGTAAATGGCTGTACAATAATGTTCTCTGCAGGAATGTACCAAATCGATCTGTGACGTCAACAACCTAGAGGAATGCCATTGTTCACAGACAAGTGAATTGTGTAAGATTTGCTGCCAAAACATTGGTAAGATTAAGGTTTTTATCACACGTCGACTAAATAGTCTTACTATTTTACTGTTAACTGTTTGTACACAGGGCCCTTAGGGATAGCAGGTGTAATACTGATAAGGCTACCCTGTCTAAATAAATCAATAAATAAAAAAGTTATGTCAATTTCTCCCTTAAAAAAAAAAAAAAGTTTTCTTCTGTAATAATCGTCTTTGGGAAGCACATTGTTGCATTACGTCTCAAGAGAAACAAAAAATAATTTCAAATTTGTTGTGTATGCATTTTTTTTTTTGAGGCATTATTATCATAAACTCTCCTTTGCAGGTCAGTCGGAGTCGTGCGTTTCGGCCTCACAGATCAACATCCTCAGCAGTTCTGGCAATATCCTGTATAAGGATGTCGGATCAACGTGTGACAGCTTCATGGGCTACTGCGACGCTTTTAATTCCTGCCGCCTGGCCAATGAGGATGGGCCAATCGCTTCCATCATTAAGAAGATTTTCTTCGGCACCGAGGATCAGTTGACTGACGTCATTTGGTCTTGGATAATGGTAAGATAAGGGTTTTGGGTTGTGGTGGGAGTTTCAGACATGGAACAGAAACGATCAATTGTGTTCGATCAGTAATCAAAAGTAGAATTGAAACCGTGTACATGTAGGTGGAAATGCTGTCATTGTTAGCACCTAGGAGAAGTCTGATGGGAGCTGCTGCTAAGCAGAAATGAGCTGGATACCAGTCACAAATATTACATGCGACATGGTATTTTTTGCTGGTAACCTTAATCTGGTAAGCGTAATACTGTTGTGCTTAGCTCCTTGTTGTGCTTAAGCAGCTCTATGGTGGCACAAGTTTAGATGAGAGGCTCAATTTTTCCGAACATTTTAATTTGTACTTGTTCTCGTTCCAATTAAATTTTCTCAACTTGTGTTAAAAGGTACTTAAATATGTGCGAAGTACAAATGGCAGCCTCTTTATGTTTTTTTGTTTGTGTGTTTCACAATAATATTTGCCATTATAATCCTATTGACTTCTTTACGTTAAACTTTGTGTTTATCTTATTTATTAACAATCATATTGTTGATCGACAGAATAACCAGTTTCAGTAGTTTACTAAAAGCAGTTTACAGTTTACATTTTAAGA
>JAUELU010000041.1:4032134-4042909 GCA_032357145.1 Evasterias troschelii | reverse complement strand
ATTTTGTGCATATGTTGAGATACACCAAGTGAGAAGACTGGTCTTTGATAATTACCAATAGTGTCCAGTGGCTTTAACAACTCGTTATTTATTTATTTATTTATTTATTTATTTTTAACTTTTAAGAAAAATTCATAAATGTCATGGATTTGTTTTCTGGTAAACACATGTCTGTCTTACTCGTCCGGAAGTTTCGAGCTTTCGTGTGGGCGTTCGCATTTTTTGTTGTTTCAAGTTCCCCTCTTATGACAAGAACCACCGGCATGTCAGCCTGCAAAGTAAGAACAGTGCTTGCATCGGTAGTCAAACGTTTATGAAATATAAATTCTGCTAAGGGCCGCCCCGTAAGCAAAACAAATCTGCTTAAGGACTTTTTTATCAAATTGCCCGTGTGTTGTATTTTGTAAATTCGCTGGATTATAGTTTGGTGTCCGTTTCATTACACTATTGCTAGACCTCCCGATCAAGAGCTTTTACGTTGACCATTCTTGACGGCTGTTTGAGGAATCAACCGGTTACCTTCTCGTGACAGTTAATCAATTGATCAACATTCAGGGGGCCCAGTTTGATAGAGCTGAATACTGGCAACTCTGGATGTTACATTTTTGTATTCGTTTTTTTTTTTTTTTTTTTTTTTACAGACGTTTCAGAACTGTTTGAAGTATTTCGAACCTGTCCGCATGCCCTACAGTACGTGGCCAATAGCAATGGAACTTGGGAAACCAGTCAATTAAAGGGTGAGAACCTAGTAATAGTACCGTTTGACTATAAACCGGTTCCTCACCGATATTCAATGTTTATATCTATTGTAACCTAAACAGGACACCAGTTCCTAGTTCACCCTTTTATCTGTTTACCTTTACCTCGTTTACCCTTTTCTTCAGAAATGTTTTACGGACAGTGAAAACAAGGGCGTCGCTTCTTCGTCTTCCCGCTTGTCCACAATATAAATTTATGATATGCTTTATTCTTTACTCTCTGTTCGTAAGTTTATCAGTAATGCAACGCTGTATACGTGAACGACACCACATTAATTGTTGTTGGTTTGAAGAAGGAGAAAACAAAAGTACACAAAAAAGGGAAAGAAACAACGGTGTCTGCTAAGTGCCACAATTTCCATAGTGCATGATAGTAGCAATTATTACAAAGCATGTTGTTACGACGGCCCAAAGTAGTTTATGATGAAAAATAATCATCTTAAATCAAGCCAGATGACGCGCCCAGCATTTTGTCAAACAAATCATCTTTTAAGACTGTGCGTTACATACAGCCAATAACAACTGTTGATGTAGATCAAAATGATCGTCTATAGAAAAAAAATAATAATAAAATAATAATACTGATAACCTTTACAGTTTGACCGTAGAAGTGAAACTAAATTGCATTATTCGTTGAAGAAAGAATATGATGAATATTCTATGTGGGCATAATGAGCATTAACATTTTATGACCGGTCGTTTTGGCTGAAAGCACCCATTACAAAAGATACCAATATAGTTAATATTTATTATTAGACTTTGTTTAAGCGTTAGTTTTTTTTTTTTTTTTTTTTTTTTTTTTTCCCGTGGAATATTTTCTTTGGGGTAATACAATTTTATAAAACATAATAGCCTAAATAAATAAAATAAGAATAGCATTTATTACTTTAGTAAAATAAAAACACGTTTAGAATATTGCTAACAAATAATTAAAGGGAGGTAGATAAAGGAGCTAATGACCCTTTTAAAATTAACACAATGACATTTTATTATTTGTTTTCCCCGAAAATTGTAGCATGATACTTTCTTGTTTAGGATTACAAGCGATTAGATTAAAACTGTAATGACCCATGCCCTAAAAATATTAACAACTTTTTTCTCCCTTAAGGCATTCATTTTCTTACATCATTTCCCCTATTGTGGTTATTGTATGGTTATTATGAATGAGTTTTTCTTTGTTTGCAGCATAAATAATAAATAATGATACGGCAGCCCAAATGAGCTGAAAAACACCAATAAAATGTAGGCCTACACACACTAAAATATATATTAACAAAATTCAGAACAAGAATATTTTATAGGGAATATATTGACTGCAATTTTGTGACAAAAAGGCCTTTTAATTGTCGAATGCATTGACTTTTATTTCCAACAAGCCCAGAATACAATCAACGTATAAATAGCCATTAAATTCTGAAATGGAAAAGCAAAGAAACAAAGAGGGGAATGTTTTGTCAAGAATTTTACGCATGCTCTGACGGAGCTTAGTTTGCACGGGCTTATACGAATAAAGCAAAGATGACAAGGAAACACGAATTCATTAGAATTGTGTCGTTTCATTTAATGGGCAGTGTTTCATATGGAGGTTGATCCTGGTAATTAACTTCATAGTCTGTAAACTTTCATGTTAATATTATATTTTTTCTTTTGATAATTATCAATCCAGTTGTTTGTTGTCAATAATAAGTGGTGCTTTTGGTATTCGTGTAAGTCAGGTAAACGCAAAAAGGAAAAATAATTGCAGCACTTTAACAACTTTAGTCAGAAATATCTGCATATTAAGCTTTCGTAACTACAACTACTTCATCAGATGCAATGAAGAACTGTAGTAAGACAAGAAGCCATGATCTCTCGTCAATCCTTTACTACGGAGCTCCATCTTGTTGAGATCCTGAGAATAATATTTACTGAGAGATGATGACATCATAATGTAAGCTGATTACATCATGAGATGATTTATCTCGGGATGGCGACATCCTAAAGTAAGATATCGTCATCCTGATATATATTATCCTCGGTTGTCGACATCGTGAAAGTATGTTGTCGACTTCTCGATAAAACGTCCTGAACATTCCGAGAATCCAATATATATTTGGAAGACAACATCATATTTTCAGGATGTTGTCATCCAGTGATAAAATACATCCGGAAGACGACATTCTACTTTCAAGATGTCGTCATCCAGATATAAAATTAGTACCTCGGGATGACGTCGCTGGACCTCTATGGTGTAATCATCCTGTGGAAAGTTATCTCAGGATCTCAACAAGTTGGATGACACTTCCAGAGCTCCGTACACAATCCGGTGTTGAAATAATCATGTAGTCTGTACACAAACCTTTATTTCCTATCCGTATACCCTTTTTTATTTTGATTTTTTTACTTCAGATCTACTCAATACGTGCCTGAATGTCGCCGCACTAGCCAGACAAATGAACAACTATTCCTGAGTTTAGCCAGCGACCCGTGAAGACAATTTTAGTACCCGAGTTTCGTGACAAGCATATCAAGACAGCATCTTCCCGGAACTTCTGTCAAGCAGATGATTCAAAGACGTCGCCATTCCAGTTTGAACGCATCCCACACAGTTTTCTTGATGAGCCACCGCGCCATATGTACTTGGACAGCCGATATAATAAGGACAACGACGAACGAAGGACTAACTATTCTTTAATTTCTTTGATAAAACTTCCTCAAAGATACAACGGATCGGTTTTGAAATGTTTATGTAACACTTTAAGTATAGTACAGTTCAATACATGCCAGCTTAGAGTATGTTACACAAAGGAGAGGTATTTTTAACGCACTTTGAAATCCCGTACTCTGTTCACTGATTATACTTGAGAACAGTGGGGGCTGTGTAATCCAATAGAAACAAGCTTCATCGTCAATTCTCGTATGACAACAATATTCGACCGCCTCTTGTGCAACTTGGATAAGGTCCTTAAGAAAAAGACTAGAGCTTGATTATTTTTCGATACGGTGTTAAATTGCCAATAATACATTGCCAGAGTGTTCGCTTGATGCGTTTTTTAAAGGACCGCTAGCGCTTCTTGTTTGCCTTTGGATTGCAATGTGAAGTCCCCATTTAACAACAACTTGGGTTTGGGTTACGGAATCCAAGTTGAAGTTGCAGTAACACAATAGTTCATTGCAAAATAAAAATCATAACAATCTTTCCTTTCTTTAAGTCTGAAAATCACAATGTTCTTCAAGTCTTTATTGTAAAGCATTCACGGTGATTTTTCGGTGATTTACAATATTGGTACAAAACAATGACCGTAAAAAATTATGGGTACGGTACATAAACGGTATTCGAGTCAGCTCTCTTCATAATAAAGAGATGGTTACAACACAGTGTTACATTTACGATGATTCCCACATACGGTGCATTTTCAAATTAACTTCCCCCGTAAACTTTCTGTGCAAATGTTGGGCATCGATGCTGCAAGGTAAGTCACCGTAAAAATACGGTCAATTACGGAAAATGTCTTTTACTCCTTTTAAGTGAGTCCAATAATGTCATCTTAGAGACCACCAGGGCAGGTTTTGCTTTCTCGTCTAAGACAAAAATGAATAATAAAATAGATGTACGTGACCCCCCTTATTCAGTGTAAAATAACAGGCAAAGTGTGTATTCGCTTTTAATGCGTCAATTACGAAACTTAAAAAACATGAATTTGCTAAAACACGAAACAGCTGGGGGAGGGGGAGGGTGATAAATTAATGTCAAAGGTAAAAAATTTGAAATGTTTTAGATAAATTTGAAATGTCTATCCGACTATGGATAGTCTGGGGGGGGGGGGGCGTAGCCCTGTACAAAGCCCCCTGATAAGTTTGATGACGTATAGGCTTATAGGCAACTATACAATAATTTTAAGCCGGTTCTGTATTGAAATAGCTTTGTCGAACAACAATTCCAGAAAAGACTCTTCAGAAAAATTAATAACCAAATAAATTCATGTCTCTCAAACATTTACCTGTGGCAAATAAACTCCACTCATATGTCCGCATTAACACCTCCAAAAGTGTCCATTTCTTCTACCCCAGAAATTTACACCGAAGAACATAATTTACTCTAACTAACGCCAATGCATGTGAAAAGCTGCTATACTTGTAATATATTACTATATTTTCATGACAAAAAAGTTGCCTCTTTGGTAACATAAGTCACCACACTAGAAAGTGTTTTATTTCGCACACTGTTATTTCCAACAATAGCCTTTAGCTTTGCAGTTTATGATGATCAAGTGACAAAATGAAAAACCCCTGCCTTGGAGACATTGACAAAACATCTATAGACAGATGACAAAATTATTTCCTTTTGTGTACATTTGATGGTGGAGTATTATATAGGCACCGACGGCTGATGGATGTGTTGATAATTTTTAGCATACTCACTTTGGGGAGACTTAAATAGTCACCGGTTGTTAGGAATTATATTTTCCACGTTGACGTCATTATTGTAATGGAAGCGTATCGTGAACTGCAATTTGTGTTTTAATTTGAGTTTAGCTTTTGACACAACTGTGTACAGAATCTTTGGTGAAATTGGACTTGTTGATATATTTTTGGTCTGACCATCTTTGGATCAAAATCAAGGTGAACTAATCCCAAAGTTTTTGGCGTTTACATGCATACATTACTTTGGTCTTCGCGAGTGTCAATTTTGTTTTGAGACTACAATTAATGTATTGCAATTAATTTCAAGATATTTCACCAATTATAGCTGTTTTTTCGTCGATTGCTTGCATTACTTAGTGAAGTAGCATTAGTGTATGAACACATTAAAATATTTAACATGGAGACGGTTTTATGTCCAGGTATTTTTTCGACTGAAATATGAATAAGAATTGGTGTGTTATAATAATTAAAAGCATGATTTTATTTCGCTGTATACGACCTCTTGTTCTTACTTAATAATATAAAAACTTGTGTAAAGACTGTACTATGTAAAGACAATTCTCTGTACATTGCTTTGTCGTGAAATTCGTGTCCTAGATTGTTTGTGCAATATATTTATGACTTCTGTAGAGTTTGTAATTAATGTTATCGTGGTTTAATCTTTTTTCGCCCCCCACAAAAATTGTTCGTCAGCATGTATTAGCAGAAAGGCGTTATGGCAACGTATTCAGTCGGTAGTGAAATAATGATAATAAAAACTATGAAATTGTACATTATCAATTGTTTCTGAAAATATATCGTTATATTGTGCTCCATGAAAACATCGTTTTAAAACAAACATTTCTTTAAGTATAGTTGTACACTCTTAAAGCGCTCAAAGGTCAAAATTGAGCGGGTTCAGGGTCACAGTTTGCTTAACCTTTTTCTTGGTCGGTTTGACCCGGATGGATTTTGTGTCAAAATGAACCAAAATTGTGTCAAACTGGAGCGGATCAATCCGATTCAAACGACCCATTGTTAGCCAGCTTCACGTCAGCCCGACATAAATGGGTTTGGCCGTCTCGGTCCCAGAAACTTCGTCAATTCGGAACCGGAATTTCTTTGAAAACAAACAAAAAAATATCTTTTTTGAGACGATGTCTAAAGCACCATATTCCTTATTTTGAGTTAAATTCAAGACTGTAGATATTCAGCAAAGGAATACTCAAATTACAATGTTCCGATAATGAAATTGTGGGCAACTCAGTAATCTCTAATCCATTTTCAGAAACCCTAAATATACTATAATTGCTTAACTGCAGGTGATTATGTCAACATAAATATTAAAGGGAGGTTACAGAATTGGTAAGAAAAAAACTCGTAAAATATTCTTTTAATCACAGATTTACATAAAACTTACACGGTCTAATGATGATGATAGTAGAAAACATCCCTTGAAATATTTTTGTCTGAAATGCCATATTTCATGCGAAATAACTGAAACTAATTTTCCGAATGGAGTTTATCGCTCAGTGAGCGTTTTATTCATCGAAGTTTTCATGCAAATGTGTAATCGGTTTGTCACTATTTTCTCGTGACCCAGATGGTCGATCGATTTCAAACTTCTACAGGTTTGTCAGTATGGTGTGTTACGTAAAGTGCTTACACTGCCAGCAACTGTTTTATTAGAAAAACCAATTCTGTAATGTTCCTTTAATAATAATAATCATAGACAATCGTAGACGATTCTTATATAGCGCATATCCCAAAGATGTATATGAAATTCTTTATAAAAGGAAATCAAACTATTTTGCGACAATGAAAGCCTGTGAGACACGACACTGAGAAATGTAGAAAATTAACGAATTGAACGGTTTAGATTTTATTGATGTGCCTTTTTTGTTTTTGACTAGAGAGAGCACTGCGCAAATAACGCAAAACGGATATTTGGGACGAGTAAAGTCTAGTGGACTAACAACATGAAACACGACGTTTCAACCAGCATTTCCCGGTCTTTACGCGCGACGTGTCACCTATACAATCATCTTTTATAATTGTAACTTACACAAGTTTTGTCTTCCCTTTTGTCTGCGGTTGAGAGGGAGGGAGGGGGGTTGCTGTGTTTGGGATTTAATGATGGACTGTTTACGACAACGGAAGTGCAACCCCTGATAACTATTTATTCGGCATTATACTAAGACAGCATATTCATATTATAATTTACTTAAAAAAAAAAATATATATATATATATAAGTAAATAAATGGGGAAAATATATATGCGTAATTAACGTCCTCAACTGGGCTCCGGTTAATTAACTTATGTACTAATCAGAAGCATTGTGTGCCTGAATAAACAATCAACGACTCGACGGTAAACATCCCTCAATTCAATGCAATACAATGCACCTCAATACAATAGCTAGCATAGTCACTAATGAATGAAACATTCAGACCCCCCCCCCCCCCAATAGTTTTCAAACATGCAATGAACTAGAGTTATTCACAAATTGGATATTTGTAATATTTTGTCAAAGCTTGCTGACCAGACCAGCTTAAAAAAAACCACACATAGCCCGAGAGACAACCATGAATGTTTTTGACTATCTAAATTATTCACCGGGGGGTTATTACGATGTGTGGAACAGCCTGGCAGAGAAGCATTCATTTTAAGCGCGTTTTCCGTCACCCCGGAAACCCACAACAATAGGACAAACCTCGATCGGTCAATGACAAATGGAGCTTCATATTCTTGATTTGATATTTCCTATAGAAGAGAATATATCAAAACAAAACAAGAAACACCGTAGAATAGTACTTGAACACCTGTGTCCCTGCAGTATTACGATGTCACGTGATGAGTTGAGGCTTTAATAACGCTGTATTAGTTTATTGACGTTCAGGCTATGCACAGTTTTGATTCATGATTTATTTTATTTTTTCTGTCTCGGTTCACTTTAAACTATGTGTTTTGTTTTTTTACTGTCGTAGTTTAAAGTCAGGGGAAGATAAGGTTGTCCTTTTTCTTTTTTTTCGTAAAAGTCACCTTGACTTAAAGGCACTGGACACTATTGGTAATTACTAAACATAATTGTTAGCATAAAAACTTACTTGGTAACGAGCAATGGAGAGCTGTTGATAGTATAAAACATTGTGAGAAACGGCTCCCTCTGAAGAGAAAGAGGTAATTTCTCACTCAAATAATAAAGGAATTCTTGTTAGAAGCCTTTTATTATGCATCTGAATGCACACAAAGTAATGCAACAAGGGTGTTTTTTCTTTCATTATTCTCTTGCAAATTCGATTACCAATTGAGCCCAAATTTTCACAGGTTTATTATTTTATGCATATGTTGTATGTTGGGATACACCAAGTGAGAATACTGGTCTTTGACAATTACCAATAGTGTCCAGTGGCTTTAAATAAAGCCATACACACGTATTACTTATCGGAAGATCGGTCACCGAATCCTAATAATTTACTCGTAACGAACATTAATGTTAACAATGTAATGGAGACAACTTGGGGGTTAATATTTAACCACTACTTGGGTGATCTCGTTTTCAGTATACCTTGTGGAGACCAACTACAAAACAAAAAGGGGTAAACAAAAGGTCTCCGTATAGGGAAATTCTGAAGATAGGGTGCTCCCGCGGAAATTTAGTGTACAGAGTCAACGGAAAAGTGCAGGAACGATGGAAAGAACAAAAGAGTGCCCCATAAGATAAAATGATTGTTATGTATGTGTAAGTAGGTATACACATTCAAACCGGGGACCTATAACAAAAGAGGACATTAGGTCAACGGTTCGGGAAAGGTCCACGGTTGGAAAACGTGTACAAAACCAATGTGAGCTGTTGCAAAAGTGTATAAACAAAAGAGGGACAATAATAGGAGGTCCACGATTGCAGGCGTATACACACTTGTGTGTGTATGAGTAGGTAACCACATTCAAACCGGGGACCTATAACAAAAGAGGACAATAGGTCCACGGTTGCTATCACAAAGGAAAGCATTTTGGTCCACGGTTGCTATCAAAAAGAGTTGAACAAAGGAGGTATCACGATTGCAGGCTGTTACACACTTGTGTGTGTGTGTGTGTGTGTCGGGGGGGGGGGGGGTGGTATATTTACGCATACAAAGTCAGATGTGTGCTCTGATTGCTACGGAATTCAATAAAACTTTTAATATCAACGTCTGGGATCAATATTTACCCTAATCGGGTCAACTTGACTGGTTTCCGAGTCAGATTTTTATTTATATTTGTTTCCTTTCGTAGAAGAACTCGATCAGAAATATACAAACCAGTTTTGTTAGTAATTTGTAACATCACCGAAACCCCTGGAGGCCTTGTCACCGAAGTCTGCGATTGACTTACGACATGCATGTGCAACATCACTAATGAAACATGATTAGCTTAGACTTCAAACACGCAACTTAAAAATGAAAAATCATCCCGTGGAACAAACTGTTCATTTTATCTGTATTTCCCTCCGGAAGATGAAGATGAACAAGAGTAGGGAAAAACAATTCCCAGATGTGTGGACGATACGCGTAGAATCCAATAATTGGCGCTAGTATAATATCTCAATCTCAAGGCTTCAGACGTAATGGAAGCTCGAGCAAAATGTGAATCAAATCACAATGTTTTCGATTAAACTCTCCGTGTATCAAGCTCATTATTTGTTTAACTATATTTCCTTTTTATTTTATTTTTTATCTTTTGTTATTTATTTATTTATTTAATTAATTGTTTTATATTTATTTATCTATTTGTTTAATTTGTTTACTTATTAGGTGACACTTGCTTTCTTTGCGTCAACACACTCCTGAAAGCTCCTTGGTAAACAAAATGGGGCAGATTCTAGGTGTAAGAGGATCCAGGACGACCCATTGGTTTAATCTCACCCTAATTCCGGATAATCCCTTCCCAAAATAGAGATCAAGACAAGATTATGAGCCGGACTCAGATTATGCCCGAGGTTTCTAACGACTGCAAGCTTGAATTCCTCGATTACAAAAAGACACTTTCTACGGGATGGTGCTCACTTGTTTTGATGAAATGTTCGAAAGTTGATAGAATGATGTGCCTTTAAAGAAAATTAAGGTACACGTTTGGTAATCACCGTCTTAAACGTAATGACAATCAAAACTTACTATGTTACAAGTATAGCAGCTTTTGATAGTTTAAAGCATTTTGAGAATTATTTCACTTCGAAGAAATGTGGTTATGGAAAAAGATATCAGGTTTTATGTCCCCAAAATTTGTGCGAAACGTTTCTGTCAGAAAGTTTCTCAGATTGTGTATTCCTGTTAAGGATTATTTTTCCTGCGTGGACATATTCCCACCGGATTTTTGGTGGTATCTCAAAAACGCGAACACTTTTTTGAAACGAAATTTTCACAGATTAGTTTTGTTGTATTATCTACATTTATATAGGATTAAAACAGTCGAACGGTTCCAAAAACCAAAGATCCACTTTGCATTTAATCAATGTGGTCCGTTGCGGCATACACTAGCTGTATGTAATTTCTGTTAGGTTCTGACGATTCTACCTGTGTAACTTGAATGAAATCCTGCAAGGGATTTCAGTAACATCAATGCGTTGATGAAGTCTATTCAGTATCTCAAGATA
>JAUELU010000041.1:3952414-3964893 GCA_032357145.1 Evasterias troschelii | reverse complement strand
TTTCACGCAATCATTGTACGTTTGTTAAACCAAATCGGTAACTGAAGTGGTTGATAGTTTTATCATTAAATCACTTTAATTGATTCTGTGTTCTTTACATCAGTGTCACCTTGTTTGATTTCATTATTGCATCTGAGGAAATGCAGGCTTTTTGAGTGATTTATACTCACGGATAGTTTGTATTTTTGGGGATCGTAACAACATGTCTAATAAAGAGAGAATCAGTATGGGTTTTTCCCAAGTATGTGGGATTACGATACAGTGCGCCACCAAGTGTTCGCCCTGGAAAAGCCAATAATATATCGAAGGAGGTACATCCTCGGCAAAGTCTTCATCCTGCACGGTTCAAATACGAAAACTTTCCCCTTTTTAAAGTTCCAGTTCCCCTGTCAGCAAATGAAGGCTTGAATTTCACCTCGTGCTGGTGTTATATCTTTAAATTATTTTAAAATGTTTAAGCGGAGCTTAGAAATGTTTCCGTTGTCACCCAAGGCCGCTAGGATGGCTGAATTCTTGTTCAGGATGTTGTGGTGCATAATGGGACTGATATGACTGCTTATCGGCACAACGTACTCAATTACAACACATGCACACAGGATATATTGATCCAAGACGATTAATTTCCTCTTCTTTTTACGCTTAAAGTTGCAAGACGAAGTGCACACGTGACAGGAAATTATTATAATGTTGCGATCAAGCTTTGTTTTGTAGTAACAGGACAATTTTGACACTAACTATTTCTGATGGATTTCTACCTTAGATATACATTATTATTGATAGAGGATGAATCTATCACAAACAGGAAGAGGTAACTGGGGTCAAGGTCAAGGGAAATGGTCAAATAAGCACGTGTAAACGTCACCCTGTTCTAGCGTCTTTGCTTCAGGTGCTAGGGACCGAGCAAACGCATTCTTCGAAAATGCTTTCTCTTAAACGAACGCTAGTATTCTGTGCATTGACTTCCAAACTTCTTATCCATAAATTTGTTATTGATTTTTGTGTACAGTCACCTGATGATAAGAGGAAAGGAAATAATTCCTACACAGACATCCAACCAAGAGGTTACGAAGCTTATCGCCAGAATCATCAACCAGATCCTTACACTGCCTTAGGTACTAAGGGCGACAACGAAGATGACGACCCTGCGACATACACGCCGGTTCCAAATAACGCTGGGGAGAGTTACGCCACTATCGCCTCCAGTGGCTACACTGCATACAACTCCAACAAGCAAGACGATAAAGTTTACACCGACCCTCTGAGTACCAGGGACACCGATGGTGACGACCCGCTGGTTTACACGCCAATACCCAACAACGACCGAGGTAAACCGGCGAAGAAAGTCGTCGATGATGTAGATAATGAGTACGTTGGTCTAGACGACTTAGTCCCTCAACGTCCTGCCGCAGTTGCTGCGACGTCAACCCCATCAGCTCCAGGTAGGAATGGTGACAGCGACTACGTAGATTTTGATGCCAAAGAACCCCGTGTGTTAAAGGAGAGTGGTATTAACGGGAAAGTGGATGCATCAACAACTAGTAAAGGTAACTACGTCAGCATGGATGCTCCAACCTCCCAAGGGGATAAGGGCGATGACAACGCGACCGAGGAAGACGACTACTACTTCAAGCTCAAGAACTCCATTGTGCCACAAGATGAAGATACTGAGGCCCTCAACGCCCCGAAAGATGATCACACATACAGTTCGTTGGGTGTCAATGCAAGAAAAGTAGGTCATGGCCACAGCATCGCAGACGTCCCTGACAACAACACATACAACACAGTCGACCGCACCCCCAAGAGACGCGCTGAGCCCAAGAACGGTGGTCGGTCTACCGCACAAGGCAATATTCACGGCAAGGGTAACGTTAAGGATAACAGTGCGTACGATGTCATCAACCGTGCAGGTGGTGGCGTGAAATACCCAAATATCGCTGCTGACGACGGAGACTACAGTCTGACGGTTCCACCGAAAGACGACACTTACAATTCCTTTGATCGTTCCCATGGCAGAAATGAAAAGTCGAGACTGAGAGACCAGACTTCCCAGAACGTCTACGGCTCGCTGGGGAACAACGACGATGGTGAATACGCTACCTTCGACTAGATATGTGCATTCTGTTTCACTACGGTGGCTTTGAAAAGACACAGCAAATGCAACTACATAGATTCAGAAACAAATCTGTGATATCGCATATTTAAACGCGGATACAAGCGACTAACGATGTGCCTTCGGAGCCAATAAATTATTCTAACAAACCCACCATAATCATGCCCTCAGCTAATACAATAATATTAATACCATCTTTCCACTATCTTTGTCAGGTTTCTTATCTGAACTATCAAAATATTTACCGACACGCGTCTAGTCTCTGACTATTTCTCCTCTCAGCCTCGGTTTGGTTTTTGGGTTGAATGGGAGAAAAACAAGATGGCGGAAAAGTTAAGTTGAATACAGAGTTATTTATTATAGATGCAAGGTCTGATATACCCCAACACAAAAATATTTTAAAAACAAATTATTTGTTTGAAGAAGCGAGGAAGCTATATGCTTTTATACGGTATACAATTGTGTTTGTTACAATGTTTTTGGGAGAATTGTCTTAGACATAAAAATATATTTTTTGTTAAAGTTTGTGTACGTTCTTCGTTTTGAAACAGCATACATCGGTCAAAATTCGTTCAATCAAACACATCTTTAAAATAGTATATTCCGGTAAAACTGGGACATGCACTTTTAACACAGCCATACATGTAATTGAATTGTAAAACTTACGTAATCACGTTGTGTTTCTGTGTTTGTTTGCTTTTGTTTGGGTTGTTGGGTTGTTGGGTCGGTTGTTTGTTTGTTTGTTTGTTTGTTTGTTGGGTGGATTTTTTTTGGGGGGAGGGGGTGCTACCGCTGCGTTTAATTTGATGCAATGAAGTAAACACATTATAATTTGTTATACTTAATCATTATTGTGTACGAAAATTGCTTTTATATTTCGGCTATTTCTTGTCAAACGGCCACGACCCTGCTGGTTGTTAACGGCCTCTTAAGACTTTGTCGCTGCTATTTTATTTCCGTATTAAAAAGATTGCTTTAAAATTATATGTAGTATTTGTTAGTTCATAAAATAGGTTTAGAACTTAAACGAACAGTATGTATTCCAGATTTTGTAATAGTTTATTCTATATTGCTGTTTTTTATATATAGCACAAATTTTAGTGTACATAAAAATGCACAAAACGGAGTTTGGGGTGGTTTAAGACGAGAGTGCGCGCGCAAGCCAGAAGATGAAGACATATATGGGGCCTTGAATATATCTGTCAGGTGTACTGCACAAAGAACGACCTCCTGTTTTGAGATCATTTGTATTGGCAGAATAACTGTGTGGAGGAAACTGATTGGTATCATATGGAGCGACTTTGTCTCGAACCAGGAACTCGTGCAAAGAATTGGCGACCGTTGGCAACTCACACAGGCCACCCTGATGAATCAACAATGGGCGTGGCTTGGTCACTTCCAACGCCACACGAACCACACAACTTTGGTCAACGGACAGCCAACCGGGTCACGATGCACCCCAGGGAGGCCTCGGTTTCGCTGGGTAGATGGCCTACGCCGTTGGACGGGCTCCACAGCAGCCACTCTGGTTGACGTGGCGACGGCCTGCTCGTCCATCCCTCCAATGAAACAGCCGGCAAAATCTTCAATGGTATTGCGTAGTCATAGTCGTCAAGGCGCCAGTGGCGTACGACGTTGATTGATTGACTGTGTCCATAGTATGGTCTTTTCCTGGCAAACCTTGTGTTATATAAGGACTCGGTTGCATTACAAACTTGTTGAGAGGTCATATCATGACAGGATGACTAAGTTGTAAAAGTTCATTTCCTGGCAGACTGACCTCGTGTTATAATGAGGTCATATCTTTGCAGTTTTAACAACCTTAGCGGTTTGAAGAGGAACTTGTAGTCAAGTAATAAGCAACACTCCAGGGTCAGGATTGATTCGAATGCCGGATCCTTGGGAGTGAGCATTTCTGGGTCAGACTGAAGTGAATGGCGTGTCGTGGCCGAGTGGTTAGAGCATCGGACCCAAGTTCTGGTGGCTGAGTCAGGGTGTGGGTTCGAATCCCTGTCATGACATGTGTGTCCTTGAGAAATTCACTTAATTTTATATATAATGTGCTTCTCTTCACCCAGGGGTAAAATGGGTACCTGTGAGGGCAGAAATATGGGTTTTGTGAATGATTTAGCTTAATGCTCTTTGGCAGCATAAGGCTGTACACTCCCTATAGGGAGCTGAGATGGTTTCAGGAATGAAATAAATGGCCCAGTGACCTGGTGTAATAATAATTATGTGAAGCGCAGTCATCATTCTTTGAACTGCGCTATATTGTTATTATTATAACTGGTCAAAAACTCGAATTTTGACTCGGATTTTGTGTAAGTGTGACCCATTTCTGGGTCGTTTTGACACAGATACCGGGACATATTGCCCCAGAATTGAGTCGGGCCTCACGGGACCTGGAATCCGTGTCAGTTTTGACTAGAGATATTTTAGCGTAAAAACAAGAGGTGGATTAAATATTAGATTTAAATGTTTAAACAGTTATACAAGATATACGACATGCCTCGATTTTACTGTAATTGTTATCTTTAAAGGGTGTGTACAACATTGGAAAGATTGAAAATATAAATGTTCACAGATTTGCAAATAACTTGCATGGTATAAAGATGGTCATGGTGGAAAACTTCCCTTGAAATAGTTTTGCTTGAAATGCTAATGATAGTTTTTTATAAAATGAGTAAAACAATTAGTCTTTATCAATGGTGATAAAATCCGATGTTTGGAAACAGTGAAAACATATAACGGGGTTTTTCACTGTTTTCTCATGACTCCGAAGACCAATTATTTAGCTGAAACTTTCAAAGTTTTGTTATTTCATGTATACGTTGGTTCACATCAAGTGTGGAAACTGGTCTGTGAAAAAAATGCAGTTGGTGTACATACCCTTTAAACGGAATGTGCTGTAAGTGTGTTACCTATTAGTAATACATTCGTAACCATAATCCAATGAATCTAGATTTGCGATTCAAGTGCGATTGAATGTTGTGAGGACTATAATTTTAAAAGAAGTCTATTTTGACGTGAGAAAGTCAAAAACTTGTGACAATACATTCTCTGGATAACCTTATTGTTGTGTTGTATTATATTTAATACTTCTACTGTCATCAAGTATTACTGATAGCGGCAGTTTGTTAAGTATAACTATTTGTGTTTCATACACCGATGTGCATACTGAAGCACTGCAGATTCAGAAATCTCCCGAGTCCATGTGAAAATAAAAAATAAAAAATCCACATACAGGCTTAAGACTCGGGTGGGACTCGAACCTAACACCTTTGTCATTTTAGATTCCCATTAGCTTTAGAGACGGTTCGAATCCCATATTTCAGCGGCTGGTACCGCAACGATTTCCATAGATTTAATATTAACTTCCGACGGGGATAAAGAATGACTATTCATGTCTTACTCATACTAAAAATATTAAGTGAAATTATTGGAAATAACAATGCCAATGGAGTTTGGGTTTGAGACAAACGCGCACGAACAAAACAGAAGCTAGGGAACTTTCATATGCTCCTGTATATTATGCGCATATTGCTGTTGAAGAGTAACTTTGCGTTATATGAGATCATATCCTTTACCTGGTATGGTTTACGAGTTGTTTTTCATATCTTAGTAAAATGACTCTCTTTATAAGGTCATAATTGCAGGCAAAGTTTTCTTTCGTTTGTATGGGAAGTTGATGGTAAAGAGTAAAGCAAAGACACACAAGAATGAATCTTTTCCATGTAAGTTTGCACACAATATTGAACACTGCAAACGACGTGAGGCGAGTTTTTTTCTAAATTATATATGTTGATGTTATATTATAAACGGAATTGTGTGTTTTTGCATATTTTAAATATAACTCCCTTTGTAACGAACTATTAATCAAGATTTGCAAAATTATTAATTGCGACTTTTAAATGTATTTTTTTAAGAATTTGTACATTTGCTGTGTGGCCTATAATTTTGGTTAAGATATATTTCACTTTCGCTTCTTCAATACACATAGGTTTTCCCGGCCAGTTTCAGCAAACTTTCATTCAATTTCCTGAACAAGCATTCAAAATCGAGCCTTTTCTCCTAATTCACTCAAACTATAGTGTTTCTTTTGAGCAAGATATCGTTGTTCTTATTCATAGGCATTCACGACCGCATTTTTACCATTCTTAAGTGCAATTTCTACTACCTATTTACCATTGACGAAATCAAATTAAAACCCATCAAAGCGCACATGATTTTGTTACTAGTTGCGTTTTTCTTTTCTCCTTGCCGAAGGATTTCAACGTTTGTGCGTTCAAATTAAACAAAAGTTATGGCTCCGTTAGTAAACTGACAAGAGCTACATTACACACTTCGGTATTTACATGTCATTTGTGTTTCATTTTCATTGTTATGTTGTTCCTTTTGCTTTGTTATCCTTAAAGTTAAAGCATGTACCCGATAAAAGTTTGAAATTAAAACGGACTATTTTTCTATTGCCGTAATATTGTCTGCCGTGGTATTTATGTTGTCTTTATTTCTTCTAATGTTAGAACCATGTCAAACTAGAAACAAAATACGCTTTAAAATAATTATAAGGGGTGTTATAACATTTAAAAATCAACCACTGTTGTTGTTTTCTTCCGCATTTTTCACCCAAGGTCATTTTCCCCCCTGTTTCAGACATGTAAAATATCTGTATTTACATGGGCAAATATACGGATCAGAAAGCACATAAAATAGAACTTGAGTTTGAATGCAAACACTTGGAAAAATGACTGCTTGACTTGCTCTTAATGCTGACTTTTACGAAAAATGAATGAGTGTACTGCAGTCTAATAACATTGAACGATCTCATTTGTTGAAGGCTGATTCAACGGAGCATTTATTTCCAAACGAAACGAAATGAGCGGGGTGTTTAAATGGATGGTATCGTGTTCAAACTGGCCGTGAAAACCTATATGAAGGACGAAAAGTGGCCATCTATCTGCTATCAGAATAGCTAAAAGTCAGGTTTAACGTTTTTAAATGATTTTTTCCACTTTTCTACTTTTCTGCTACCTGAAGATCAGACTGAACGTTTTATGAAAATGCACTTTCCACTTTTCTGCTTTTCTGCTACCAGAAAAGCAGATTTTACTTTTCCTCTTTATGTTGGCGGACTTGCGATTACAAGCCACTTTGTGTCCCCAAAACACATTGGCCAATACAGGGTGCCAGACTAGTCTGCCAATTGGGTTATGCTGCATTTGCAGAGAAAATGGCGTCCAGCATTCACGCGACCGAAGAAAACTGGTCCCTCTTTAAGACGCAGCTCTCTCAACACACAGCGCTGGCTCAATTCAGAGCCATAAATTATGCAATAACTCAACAAGAGTCTTTTCGAAACTACAGCTTCGGCATGGGGTTCCTATGCGTTCGTTCGATGTTGGTCTTCGAGCGGAACTCGAAGCAGTGATTTCGAAAATGCAAGAAGTGACAAATATTTTTCTTCATTAGATGTCGCTAGGGGAACTGGAAAAACATGTCCTCTGAGCCTAAATTTACATAGCTGTTTAGCAGGCGAGAAAACAATAAGCAACAACAACAAAACATAAATAGCTATATAACGGGACCAGTTTTACTATAAGCAACACATTTTGTTCTTATCACTTTATAATTCTCAGACGCCAGCTTTTTAATATTCTTGCCAAATTCCGAATAAACAGTATCTTATATCCACTGATGATAAAAATCTGGAAAAAAAAGAAAAAAAATACAAGTAAATAAAGTCTTAACGACTGACATTAAAGATGTATGAACTTATAATACACAAAGACTTACTATTATTTGCAATTGCGAAATTCATTGTTCCCTTGCTTTAAGTTAAATTATGATAAAGTCGTAAATATACTTAATAACGTTATATTAACTAATACTGTTCATAAAGGAAACTTGTAAAGCGTATTATATACAATTAAAAACGCTAAATCTTACTTCTTGGTTTAAACAAATGTCATTTTGCAGCTTCATCACATTCAGTTCTTGAAGCGTGAGAAAATGTGGCGCATTGATCGCACCTGTTGTTTTAAAGTTTGACATCATAACACCATTTGTTTTCTTCTTCTTGTACATATTTTGCGATGCCCTTAAACTATTGATATCAATAATAATACTGAGTATTGATGTAGTGCCATCAAAGCGCTTAACGACAAACCTAGTATAAACCTATAGCAGAGGCTTAACAAACATAAAATATTAAAGTTTTAAGAAGTTTTTTGGAAAAACCGGGTTGAAGAAGAGTGAACCTCCAAACGGTTCGGCTGACCCGACGACCCTTGATGACGATACTATATTAGCTTTCTCTCGACAGACCTGCCAGTCTTGATGATCTATGATGACCACATGAGCGAACGAATGAACTGGTAGACTGTGTTACAGTACGTTGCAACCCCAGCAGCATTGGTGAGGGTAGTCTGGTGCATGGACTTCGTGTTCAAAGCCATACACCCAGAAGCGTGTACTCACGTCTTTCCAAGTATAGTGAGCCTCAGTCACTGGGACTGAACGAAGAGTCTGACGCTGTAAAACATAACATTTTAAAGAAAGGTAATTTTAAATACAAATCGTTTATAAAACTGCTTTTTATGTCTTAATTGATTCGCAAATATTACGTAATAATCTACTAAGTAATAGCTATAGGACACAGACAATCGGCTGGTAGAATTTGTTGATTTAACTCTTGTCTTGGCCTGATTGGTCATGGTGTGCTCAGAGAAAAACAATCAACCATAATTAGTTTCTGTTCAACCGTTTTGGTGTTCAATTATTGTTAATTGCGAAAAGAGTCAGGGGAAAATCAGGAATGAAAAAACAATTACCTGATTATAAGAGATGGTTATAAAGTATTAAGGGAAATGATAAAAAGCGAACCGCTCTTCTGGATTCAAGATATCACCACTATTCATCGTTATAAGTTCATCATAATTTGCAGTAATATAATCTCAGAAAATACACACAAAGAGTTCAAGAAATTCATCAGAAAAAGAAGGAAAGTTTATATAATTTTAAGGTTCGGCAAAGTGGTCAAATCTCACCTTTCCTCTGAAAGGCACCATAAGGCTGTCAGAGATTCTCATTATTAAGTTTGATAATAAAACCAAATTGAATGGTGTGATTTTAAAGAACTGAGTGTCACCTGTTTCAAGGTCCGGGCCTGTGGCCATGCAGTACGGTGGTTATCCACAAGACGAATTGAATTTGTGTTGATTTCTTGCACTGGGTACTGGGAAATTGGCCACACCTGTTCGAAATCAGAATGAATGATAGTTTTCTATTTTTTTTCTGCAATTTTGAGTAAATTCCCAGTTTCTATTCATAGAATATTCCCTTACTGTAACAGTCTATTGACTCAAAAGCCATTTGTGAGTTAGATTTGAGTAAAGTCTGGTACAATGACTTGCTTAGTTACAAGTTACCGCTTAGATTTGAATTCCTCAGACTATATAGAGACAGTTGCTGTGTCACAATGTTCGGGGCAAGCTTTTGTGTAGCAAACTCCAGAAGGCGAACCCTGGTATGCCGTACACATTCATTAAGAATTGTGATCCCGAGCCGAGAAGTCGTGATTTGTAAAAAGGCCCCGTCCGCCATTTTAGAAGTCAAAATAGTTATATAAAAATGAGTTGACCTCCACTATGACAGAATTGAGATGCGCGGAGATTTGTACCGCGTTATTTTGCAATGAGTCAATAACTAGACTTACCCAAGGCAGAGACTGTTCAAAGATGACTTTTCCACTGACGGCCCGAATTAATTCATCTGGCATATCAGTTTGTTCCATGATGTGGTCGGATACGTTGTTAACACTACAAAGAACAAAGGGTCAAATAATTTGTGGAATAAAATACTGATATTAAAATAAACAATGATCTAGAAGTGATTTGTTGCGGTTACTTGTTACTTGTCAGAATAATCCCCTTGCAGCCTAATTTGGGCTAAACTGTTGTGGGAAAAGGAGACGTCAACAGTCAGGTGGATGAGGTCACAAAGAAAAGCGAAACGTGCACTATTTGCAGGGGGAGAAATAAGAAAAATAATGTGTTGCTCAAATAACAATGTTGCCACTCAGAGACTACGAGCATTACTCTGCGGTCGTATCAAACGTAGGATGTAGGAGGCAGGAGGGCGGACGAGCCTTCACAAACATGTCCAAAGTAATGACGTCTCGATCAATTACTATTATCAAACTTATTGTTTAATTCTCACAAGGTAATAGCAGGACACAGTACTAATTGTACCAATAGGCAGCACGATATTTTCGTTGTGGTCAGTACGTACGTGCTGATTGTACATTCACTGGGTCTACATAGTCATTTTCTTTGAAATAGAAGCTCTTGGTATCAATGAAATGATTTGACTTACTATGACGCAGTCATGAGAATGTAATGCCGTAGTGTACAGCAGCCTTCGCAGGTTGGGCAAGTTACTCTACCGTCACCACCACATCGCAGACACCTAAATAGATAAACACATTGCTTTCTGATTTACTATAGATTGATTTTTACAATGAAACTTCGAACCGCCACCACAGGTTACTAGAGAGATATCGTGTTACCACAATCTTACGTAATACAGACGAATCCTTTAGTAATACAGTCGACTTAACTCTTGTTATAAAAAGATCACTAATTGAACTGGCCCAAAAGACCTCTTTATAACAGGAACGTTGTTGTAAGAGTACAGCAGAACAAAGAAACACCACACCGAAATAAGATTCGTGACTTCATATTGTACTCTTTACAAACAGAATGATGGAGCTCAAGCCGGTGATGAGGTTTGAGAAAAAGGCCCAAGAATGTCAAACTAGTGACTGATGCCTAACTGGTCCACTGAGAAGACAATACGTTCTTAACACAACAAGCACGACAGAGATGTTGACACCATTACCCAAAAGTAAGACATAACTGACGGTAGTTGATGTCTTGACCAGAAAGTTAAAAACCATTCAAAAACAATCGATAAAGGTCTAGGCATATTCAGTTACATTAAAACCGTGAAGCAAAAGAAGTTGATGATAGTTTGATAGTAATATTATTTATTAATAACCTTTAATAGGTCTGATTCGATCAAATTTAGATGTGAAATCGAATAAAATTCCGGTGTTGTTTATTATGAGACTCTTGGTGGCAGAAGACTTATCCATGGTTCTGAGAGAAGTGCCAATGTTCAGAACTACGTAATCAATGGAAATCTAACTGAGTCTGCTGCCACCTAGACTTCTAAAGTCTGCCGATGTATTCGTATGCCGGTGTCATAGGGAAATTTGTCCCCCCGATATTCCCCCATATGGGAAATTAACGTTGGCTGGAGAGGGATGATTCAAAAGAGGGCGCTTTCAAAAGAAGTTTGTACACAGTTCTCCATATGGGGGGACAGAATCTCCGGAGGGGCAGAATCTCCGTCCACACCGTCAGTACCTTTTCCGTCCATCCCCGCCGCATGAGGTGCAGGATTTCCGATGGGACTCTCCGTTGCGATGTACGGTCACTCGTCCGCTCCCATGGCATCGTCCACACCGCACCTTTATTCACGATATCGAATGGAAAATGCATCATTTATTTGGAGGAGTAATTAATCACATCAAGTAGTTTACATTATTAAACTAAAATTAAATGGGCAGTTTTACTGGAAAATGAAGCTTAAAGGATATGTACAACATTGGTAAGATTGAAATTATACATGTTCACAGATTTTGCACATAACTAAGCATAAAGATGGTCATGCTGGGAAAACCTCCCCTAACAGTTTTGCTTGAAATGCCATAGTCTTTAGGAAATGGGTAAAACAGTAGGAGGCCTTTATCCTGCAGGATAAAATCCAATGTTTGGAAATGTTAAAACTAATAATGGGGGTTTTCACTGTTTTCTCATGACTCCGAAGACCGCAGCTTAAAATTTCACAGGTTTGTTTGTTCCTATAATGTTTAGGTCACATTAAGTGTGAATACAGGTCTTTGGAAACTACCAATGGTGTACACGTCCTTTATGGTGGGTTGAAAGTTATATCGTTATACCGGAGGTCGTTGGTTCAGATCCTGCACAAGTCTTGTTCAACCCCAATTTTATGCATAAGATAGAAAAAATCTTACTCTTCCTCGACCGGAGCAGCGTCCACACCTGACAGTGCCGCAACCACAACAACGATGACAACTCTGTGGTATTTGAAGATTAGGAAAAATAGAGAGAAGAAGATAATGAAATAGTTTTAAAATGCAGTTTAATTTGCAAACCCAAACTCTTACTTTTTATTATTATTTTGTTGGTGGTGATGGTAGAAATGGGGGGGGGGGGGGGGTCGCCCAGTTTTTTGACAAATTATAAAAACAACGGTGTTAATACTAAAGGTTTCTTTATAATCT
>JAUELU010000041.1:3883596-3895144 GCA_032357145.1 Evasterias troschelii | reverse complement strand
TTTTGAGAAATGAGTAAAACAATTAGTTTTGATCTCACAAGTCGAAAACTTGATGTTTGAAAACAGTGAAAACACTTTTAAGCCTAATGTTCAAATTGATAATTGATTTCAGGTTATCTTGGAGATGGAGTGGCCTGCTTATATGTTGGAATCTGTAACCTTGACAACGGTGGATGCTCCCTGTATGCAACCTGCACAGAGAGCACAGGTAAGAAGCTCTCAGTTCAAGAGTAGTGTTTATAGACATCTTCTTACTTTGTGATTTTCTCTCGTTGTGTTTCTATTCCCCCCTGTTTTTCGGTGTATAAGAACATCTGGTCAGATAAACGATCTTCCACAGGTTTCATGGAACGGGCCTTTACGAAACTTTAAGTCCATTTGGCAACATTTAGTTAATAAGTTGTGCACCTTTAACACAAGAAATCTTGCACAACTGAACTGAAACAGCTGCGTGAAGTTTTGCTTAAGCAGCTCTATGAGATTGGGCTCCTTGGTCCACTTTCAGAGAGCACACCTTTAACAGAAAATGTTGCTGAAAATTTTTCTGTTTGGTAAAAATGAGCAAGATACCAGTCACAAATGGAACATGTAACATGTTTTTTTCGGCTGGTTACCTTATTCTGGCAAGTTAAGTACTCGTTTATTGTGCATAGCTAATTCATGCACAATTGCACATGTTGTGTGTTACAATCTGGTTGTGGTAACTATGTTGTGCTTTGTCTTCAGGTGTAATCGATGGGCGAGTCTGTACCTGTAACCAGGGCTACACGGGCAACGGTGTAGGTGCCAACGGGTGCTTACCCTCCTCGGGGGCCTCCTGTCTGGACAACCCCTGCATCAACGGGCGCTGTGAGATCTACGGCAATTCCTACCGCTGCATCTGTAATGCGGGCTGGACCGGAGACCAGTGTGGCCAGGACGTGGACGAGTGTGCCAGCGCCCCTTGTCAGAACGGTGGCACGTGTCATAACCTCATTAACGGCTACATTTGCGACTGCCTGAGCGGTTTCTCCGGAGACCAGTGCCAAGAATCTCAACAATGTGAGTGGAACTGTCATGCTCTTGGCATCTTTTTCTTATACCAAGGATACCCATTAAGAGGTTTATAGTATTCTCATCAAGTTACAAAAGTCCAGACCATTGCTTAATCCATCTCCGCCTGACCGTTACATAATTCCCTGTTTATAATACGAGCACAGATCCTTGTCATTTTGATTGGTGGAACAGGTGTCACATGTCATTTATTATTTTGCAATGTGTTTACTATTGCGACGCTCTAAAAATTTAGCACTGGATGTGTACCCATACAATACAGATAATTATTTGATGCTTTGCATCGTGATTCCAAAAATAAACATCCCCATGCAACGAGTCAAGATTGGACCTGGCGGACAGATTGGTGTCTCGATGGAGTTGTTCATCATGTTTAGAAGGGGCTTATAGAGTTTTCTGAGTGTGGGGTGGACAAGTTCCTGTGTCTATTTCGTGTTTATTTGGAAACAAATTACTCGGCAAAATCTGGCTTTTCTGTTGGAACAGTCCAGGTGTCAATTTCACAAAACTCTTCCTAACTTAGGACTAGTCCTAGGCAATGCTAAGAGATAGGACTCGTCCTAAGTACTGGTCCTAACTTAGGACTAGTCCTATCTCTTAGCATTGCCTAGGACTAGTCCTAAGTTAGGAAAAGTTTTGTGAAATCGACCCCTGGTTTCACCGAGTGATCGGGGACTGTTATCACACGCGCACATCGTATTCCACTCTAGCTTGTGTGATAAAGTGTTGTGCATATTCTGAAAAGTATGGAATGAAATATGCTTGAATATTAGCACCCGCCTTTATTAGTTGGTGGGGGGGGGGGTTGGGGGGGATATCAAGTTGAAGACTAAATTTGTTCACGATTCTGCTCTGATTGCTTTGACTGTTGACAGCCTGCGGGGGCTACCTGAACGGGGAGACTGGATTCTTTGAGTTCCCACCACTTGGTGAGGTTTATGATCATGGACTAAGCTGTGCTTGGGTCATCACTGTGCAAGACAGCAAGGTAGGCCATTTACGCTCTCGCCATAAACCCCCTCCTAATCCTCGTGACTTTTTCAGGGAGGTAATTTCTCTGTTTTTTTACTGGAAATCTGTTCGGTTTTTTGCCCTCAAAAAAAAGAAATCCATTTCTCCCCTCCCTCCCCCCAAAAAAAAAAAATTATAAATAAAAAATATTATTTTTGTTTTTTAACTTAAGATCAAATTCATAACAAAATGAAAATAAAACCATATATATCGCTTAAGTTAGCAGAGTAGGGCTTTTAAAACCGATGATAAATAATATTGTGGGCTTCGTGCTCACAAATTTTTTGAGCATGCAAGCTTTTGCGCTTTGCGCTCAAGAGTTCAGGTTCTTTTTCAGCAGCCTATCCCATCCCTGCATTTTCCAGTGAGTTGTACAACCATTTGAAACAAATCAGGGATTGTGTGTGGTGGCACATGTTTACTGTGTAGATCAGTCACGGCATGATATCAATTTGCCGGCTGGCATGGTTTATCATTCAAAACCACAGTGGAAGGTTTTGATTGGTCAGACAGTGGGAGGGGAGGGTTGACTGTTTGCTGTGTAGATGCATTCACCAAAATGATATCAAGTCACGCAATTTTGTGTTTTTCATTTGAATAAGTATCTGGCTGTGTCATTTTTTTTTGCAATGTTGAAATGTTGATTCTTTTGAGTAGTGAAGTTTAACTACCCATTATGAGTTAAATTTTCTCAATTTTTAGCGCTTGTTCAAATAAAAACAGTTTAAATGTTATCTGTGTTTTCACATTTTTATTTTGGTCTGGCCCAGTAAAAATTGGGATCAACATATCCTGCAGTCTTGAGGATATTTACCCCCTACACTGTAGATTCCAGCCATGTATTCTTTTAATGGGTCTGTATACGTTTGGGAATGACTCTGAAAATTATTGCCAATGAAAACTTACTTGGTAAGAAGTACAGCAGCTTTGGATAGTATAACTTCGAAGTACTACGGTTATGGAAAAATATATCACTTTTCATCCCCCAAAATTTGAATCTGAGAAGCGTATTGTTGTAGGGAATGAAATTTTCACAGGTTAGTTTTATTGCATGTACCTACATTTATATAGGATTAAAACAATCAGTAAGCTCCAATTAACAAACGTATGCAGCCCCTTTAAAAAAGTCTTAATTTCTGTGATCGGTCTCCATCAGGTTGTCTACATTAGCTTCACCCGATTCAAGCTTGAGCTTCACTCCAACTGTGACTACGACTTCTTGCAGATCAACGATGGTGCCTCGGCAGCGGCGTATAGCCTTGGCCGTTACTGCGGGGAGGATTTACCAATCCCGATTACGAGCACTCATAATCAGCTCTATTTCTGGTTCCGATCGGACGGCAGTGTTTCCTACGAAGGTTTTGGAATCAACTGGTCCAGCGTAGACCCAGGTACAAAATCTGTGGGAGGACAACATTCCATTCTTCTTCAGCTGAATTAAAGTGACAAGCTTTTATTTTTCGGTTTTTACCCTGACACTGATGAGTGATCAGCACTGTGTACAGCGCTAGGACTAGGGTGAAACCTTTTTTCCTATGTGGGCACTTCTGGCCAATGTGTAGTTTCTGTTTGCACTTCTCTGATTAAAATAACCTTTTCAGCACTCTTGCTGTGCTTTTTACTATTTTTTTATACGATAACCAGAAGTGAGTGTAAAAACAAATTCATTGGATGAGTGTTTAATGAAAAAAAAGTCTTAAAAGCATTAACAATTATCACTTTGAAGCTTATAAAGTGTAACATTTTTCTCTGGTAATTTATTTTAATCTCAAAAGTCCAGATTTAAAATATGAGGGCATAGCGAGGGCAAGGACATCAATATGGGGGATTGCCATGTTATTATTTTAGTTTGTTTTTTTACCCTTGTTGTTTTCCCTTCCCATTTCTTCCATTAGTCTGTGGTGAGGACATCACAGGCGTTAACTACGGCAACATCAACTCACCTGGTTACCCCGGCAACTATCCCTCTAACAGAGATTGTGTTTGGACGGTTACGGTGGACGCCGGCATGTACATGACGTTTGCATTCGGCACCTTGCAGTTGGAGACCCACGAAACGTGTGATTTTGATTACGTTGAGGTAAGGTTACATTGATGCCTCACTGTGCAATGCCTCATCTATGACTTAAATCTTGATGCCAGGGATGTTATTTCTCCGTTCTTAACCGGAAATCCATTTTTGGTTTTTTTGCCCCCCCCCCCCCCCCCAAGAAAAAATATATATATGTATATATTTGTTTAACTTAAGATAAATTCATAACAAATTATGATTAAACCATATATATCGCCCCACATTGCAGAGTAGGGCTTTTGAAACCAAAGATAAATGTTATTATTGGGCTTCATGCTTGCAATTATTCGAGTTTGCAAGCTTTCGCACTTCGCGCTCATAGTTCAAGTTTGTTTGCAACAGCCTATCACATCCCTGTGATGCGGGAAGAACGGGCACAAAATTGGTTATCGTCAAAGACCAATATCTACACTTTATGTGACCTTAGGTATACATAAAATAACAAACCTGTGTAAATTTAAGCTTACATGTTGTTGGCCATAAGAGTGAAACAAATAATAATGAAAAGTAACATGTTTTCCCTGTTTTCAAACATAAGGTTTCAAATGAAAAAAAAAAAAAGTCTACTTCTCATTTCTAAAAAAAAACTATGGCATTTCAAGTAAAAAATATTTCAAGGAAGTTTACTACTACTACTAATAATAGTCCGTTCTTATAAAGTCCCAATGCACTGTGTGGAGTTTTCCACAATGACCATCTGTGTACTATGTGTAAGTTTTAAAACATTTCGTCAGTGTGATTTTCTATTTTTTTCTTTTTACAGTTGTGAATATTGCTTCGATTATGAGGTTATGCTTAGACTTTGTCTTATTAGTAATCAATAACGCTCTTTGAGATATCTATTATCTAGCTCTGTTTTTGATTATCTAGCTCTCCCTTTTTGTTGTTGTTGTTGTTTTTTTGTTTAGTATGATAACATTTTATCGCTTTTAAGGTTTTTCATTTAAACTTACTTTTGTAGTTTTTAAATACTTTTGCTGGTAATTTTTTAGTTGAAAATAAACCTGAACGAATGAATGAATGACAAAAAGAAATTACATAGGAATTTGTCAGCATCGTTAGTTTCACAGTCTTGCCAATGTTGCTCATACCCCCTTGATTCACAGTTGCTCTGTTTTTCTGTTTTTTGTCCAACCAATCTCCAGATCAGAGACGGTCTAACTGAAGACTCTACCTCCCTGGGAAAGTACTGCAGCACGACCGCCCCGGCACCTGTTCAGACTACGGGCCCCTATGCATTCATTCGTTTCCATAGTGACCAAACTCTGACGGACATTGGGTTTCACATCACGTACACATCAACATCAAGTAATGTTTTTTTTTTTTTTTAATCCCCTCTCGCTTTCTCTCACTTTCTCTCCCCTCTTGCCCTTTTCAGTTTAGCCGTGTTCAAACTAATGGCATCACAGTGTCTGTGGTCGGAATGCTAGTGTCATACGTTCCAGCGTTGATGTTGCAGCTGGCGGATACGACCATGACTGAAGTCCCTTGGTTTAAACTTGGCATCACATTCCATCTCTTAATCAGAAATTGTTTGACAAAGCATCACCAACTTCATGGTTTAGCTCAGTACTACAAGGTCCCTATTCCAGTACGCATGTACTTCAAATAATTGCCGATAAACCTTGCAGCCTCTGGTAGATGGAGTTAATTCATGAAGAGTGGTCTATAAAAAAAGTTGCTTGACAAAAGGACGTTTTGAAGAAAAACAAATATAAACTGTCATATAACCATTATACATGTACTTATAATACTCTTTTGATTATAATGGATATGAAATTTCAATTATTAACCTTAAAATTACAAGCGGTATTTGATACATTGTGATTATTATTGATTTTTTAAATTAGTTGATCCCGGATGTGGTGGCGTTTTAACCGCTGACGATGCAATACTGATATCGCCCAACTACCCCAACCCTTACCCGCACAACGCTGAGTGTATTTGGACCATACAGATTGGCGTCGGTGCTCAGATCAAGTTCACCATTACTGACCTAACCATTGAAGAGCAAGACAACTGCATTTATGACTATGTGGAGGTAAAGTGCATAAATGTACAAATCTATGAACATTTATATTTTCAATCTTACCAGTGTAAGATCTTACCTGAGCGCCAAGGCAGCGCGGGCTGTATACTCCGCAGGGAGCTGAGAACAATAAAAAAGAAATGTTATTGGCCCAATGACCAGGGCACTAATGTAAAGCGCAGTGAGAATTAAGTGTTAATTACTATGCACTATATAAATCGAAAAATTATTTATTTATTATACACACCCTTTAACTGGGGATACTTTTCTAAACTGAACTAGCTGATCAGACCACTTGGACAGAATATTGACTGAGTTTCCTCAGTTATTTTAACTGGCATTTTGCTTGAAGGCTTTTAATCAAAGAGTATACAAGATCAAATTGTTAATGAAGCACCCATTTTCCAATAGGTAGAGTCTTAATGATAATGGGTGAAAAATTACTAGTCTTTAAAGGTGCTGCATACCTTTGGTAATTGGAGCCAACGGATTGTGTTAATCCTATAAAAATGTAGGTACATACAATAAAACTAACCTGTGAAATTTTCACTTCAAAAAGATCACGTTTTTGAGATATTGTATCACCAAAAAACCGGAGGGAATATTTCCACGCAGGAAGAATATTCCCCATAGGAATAAACAGTCTGAGAAGCGCTTCTGACAGAAACGCTTCTCAGACTCAAATTTTGGGTGATAAAAAGTGATATATTTTTCCTTAACCGTAGTACTTTGAAGTTAAAAGTTTCTCAAAACTCATTATATTACCCAAAGCTGCTGTACTTCTTACCAAGTAAGTTTTTATTGCCATTAACTTTCAGAGTCATTACCAAACAAGTACTGTGCCTTTAAGCTCACATGAAAATGGTGTATAATGGCATTTTATTTGATTCTTGTTTTAGAGCAAAACTTGAAACATGACGTCATTGGACAGCAAAAACCAAATAGGTCTCTAGGATCCAAACAGGAATTTTGTGTGCCAGTCAAAAGTTCAAAATCAATACTATATTGATTGAATATCATACAAATTCAAGAATGGACTGGAAACAAATTGTAGGAATGTACAGACCATATATTTTGAAATGTGACATCATCGAGCGTTTTTGGATTTTAACACAGTGGCTTTTTTACACCATTTTAACGTAAGGCTAGAGACTTATACATTTTTCCCAGTTTATAAGAGGAATCTATTTATTGGGAAATGACTGAAACTTGAAACTGAACTTGTCATTGGGAGAGTTCTGTATTTATGAGATTTGAATACTTTTGTTTTTCACAGTTGAGAGATGGGTTCGATGAAACAGCACCATTTGTCGGTCGATACTGCCATGCTGATGCCATACCACCCCCTTTCGTGTCTTCATCCAATATGCTGTGGGTCAAGTTCGTATCGGACCTTTCTGTTAGTGCTGGAGGATTCAGAGCAACCTATGAACTGAGTGAGTGGCGGACATTTTTGATAGATCAAAATAAATTCACTAGTCAATCGCACTTCTAGAAATTATGTTTTGATTGTGTTATTTCATTTCTCAGGTAGATACAAAATACAATTATGCTTAGTGATAAGAAACATTAAAAGATGTAACAAGAGGAACTAAAATACCAAGGAAAGAAAGAGAACCAGCTGGAGCCCGAAGGATTGCCTAAAAGAAACAAAGATCCTGTCTAGAGGCTCTCCTCTCTAGCTGGTCTTTAAAAAAAGAAAGAAAAAAATACATGATGTAATAAAAGAACCACAAAGACAATGAGTTTCTCTGTAACTTTTCTTTTGCACCAGCAAGTTATGAGAACCAGTGGTTGGTCTAAGCTGCAAAAAGTACAACATGTTATCATTTATGCCATCATATCAATGATAAATCAATTGTGCTGCCGAAAAAAAACAGTGACCCATATTCTTCATTAAAAAAAAAAAAAATTATTAAAAAGGGCAGATTTATACATGTTGTGATACTTGAGACCACCAATACAACACGGCGGTCAATGTTTGTAATGAAAAGAAAGGTCTATAAGACAATGTGACTTTCGACATCACATGTGCACAAGAGATCAACAGACCCTCCTGCAGGCAAGATTTAAAGACAGGTCAACCAAAGGAAACATTTAATTTGAAATTTTTTGCACTGTCTAATTTGTATCAACTCTTGATAAGATATCTTAAAACTTGCACATCTCAAAAATTAGCTGTTATTTTTGTAACTATTAAATTTATGCAGAAATTTTGGCGCAAAAATGTAAAGTTTTCATATGACCAGAGTAGTAGCTTTTTGCCAGCCAGAACAGCTCTGGAATGTACAAAGGTAACTCTTTTTGTAAACAAAGTTCACCATGGTCTTGACTGAATGGAAGAAAACAAAAATATATGTTATGGATATTGCACTGTTCAATTTTAGACTACTTCAAAGAAAGGGGGACATCTCGAACTTGTTAAGCTCAATCAGCCGTCAATGAAAATTATTTTTCTGTCCATTGAAAACTAGGTGACTTGAATGAATTCACCCAACCACAAACCAGTGGTGTGTGATTCAAAGGGATTGAGTTGTAAGTGGGTTTAGTAGGCGCTCATGTGGTGAGAGCCAGTTGGTGCATTAAGTTATCCAAGGTTAAACACACACAATGCACACCATTGATCAATGGACTTTCCCTCTTTTACAAACTTGTTATGATCAGGGCCCAACAATGCAGCTAAGCGCATCACAATGATGCTTACAAGAATATAGTTTACCAGGCAAAGTACCATGTCACATGTGCTAGTGGCTGGTATCCTGCTTGATTGTTGTTTGCGTAGCAGGAAATTGTTAACCACCGTTTTCTGCTCTAGCAGCTCTATTACCTGTTTCACAACCCCCCCCCCCTCACAGCTTGCTTTAATGGGAGATGTGGGGAGCATTGTTATGGTGTTTCAAATGCTACAAATTACTTGTATTGAATTCAGGCACAATGCAGATTAATTGTATCAGTAGCTATTGAACTGCCACTGAGCATTACCCACAACAAGCATTATGTGTATATTTGGTTTGCGGTAACACCATGTGTATCTACTTTCCAGGTAGATTTTGTTCTTTAAGAACTTGTCTTGCTATTTATTCTACTGCCGTGGAGTAGACTATTCGGCGGCAGTAGAATAAATAGCAAGATAAGTTTTCAAAGAACAAAATCTACCTATAGAAAGTAGATATACACATGGTGTTACCACAAACCAAGTATACACTGATACATGTACCTCACCATGCAATGCCTCAAATCCCATTATAAGCATTATGTGCATGTGAATGGTTGCTGAAAGTGGAGGTAGACCATAGAAGTGGAAGGGAACCTTAAAAGTACTCAACCTTTCTTGCCAATTAAATGGATCTGGGTTTTATCTAAATGGATCAGGGTGTTATTTAATTGAATCTGGGTAATATTTAGATGGATCAGGGTATTATTTAGATGGATCGGGGTACTATTTAGATGGATCGGGGTATTATGTGGGAAGGGATTAGTGTGTGACTTCAATTAATCATGCATTTTGTATTTCAATTCCTGTGGGTATTGAAATGCAAGATTATTTCTTAAACCATGACTAAAAGTCAATGTGTAGACCTTTTCTTGACTTCCCAGTTTCTTTAACCTTGACTGGAAAAACTACAGTCAGCCAATGCTGTAAATAACAACTTTTTAAAAAAACATATTCATGATTATTACAAATAAAATTAGCTATCACTGATAAATCAGTGGTTGCTATGAAAACAATTCATTGAAAATTCTTGATATCGAAGAATTTGAATGTTCTTTTCTGGCATTCCTCCTACTTGGGTCTGATTTCCAATTTTGGGGTCCTAAAAAAAATCATTGAAATTGTTCATAAATAGCCTGAAATGTCTTGTAAAGTCTCCACCAAAATGTACATTTACGAAGGTCAGCCCTTGTACTCAATTCAATTTGCCTACTTGTTTCCAAACGCCAAATATCATGACAGTCTTTAGTTCCCTCTGCTAGTTTTGAATGGACACACAACACAATGTGTGAACATTCCATTCATTTTTAAGCCATCTGGTTTAGTGAAAATAATCAAGAATGATTTGGTCAGGAATTGTTTACAAAAGTGTTAATCACAGGCTGATTAATTGCATTGTGGCAGTCAAAATAAACAACAGTAATTTGAGAGTCTTCATTTGCTATTTTCTTGACAGTTTTTCAGACAGATATATGTCTCTGGAGGATCGGTACCGTTTTTAAAATAAAATAATCAGTGAGGTTACAGGTGTATCGTAGTGATTTTATAATTATTTTTATACATTTTTTCCTTTTAGATTGTGGAGGAATATTTACAGATCCGATTCAGGAGCTCTTGTCCCCGTACTTCCCCAATTACTACCCCCTCGACAAGACCTGCGAATACGTTATCAATGCTCCTCAGGGTCAGATGATCATTGTGACCTTCATAACCTTTGACGTCGAAGCCCATGAAGAGTGCAACTACGATTACCTTCAGGTAATATTAACATGAGACACCAGAGGTTGCAGTAGATATAATTTAAGTCATTTCCAACTAATTCAGTTCTTGATTATGTTTTGATATTTTATTTATTTGTTTATATATTTATTTTATCAAGTAATAAACCACTAGGGAAACTGACTGGGTAAATTTTAAATGATTTTGGGTTGAACAAAGACAAATTTATTAGGTTTGGATTTGAACCAATGACCTCCAGATTAACTACCAACTGAGCTATATAGCCCTACATTGGCGGTCTCCCTATTTTGTCAATATCTTTGTCAATATATTTATTTTATTACACTTAAACACTGTAAGTCATTAAAAGGTACATCTATGACGAAGAAAAACAAAATATATATGCAAATATTCAAAATTTTACCAAGTGGCAAGGAGGTACCAGTATCTCTACAAGGCGACAAAAATTACCAACAAAAATCTTGTTGAAGAAAAAAATAGTAAAAACTGTGGTAAAACGACATGTTGTGTCCGAGCAGTCTATAAAACTGGTCTCAAACTCTGGTGTTGATCCGCAGAGTGTTGGTTTGGGTCCCGGTCTTGACACTTGTGTCTTTAAGCGAGACACTTTCTTAATCCATTCGGATGAGACAAAAAGCCATAGGTTCCATTGTGTCTGTAATGCATTGAAAAAACGCAGTACACTTATGATTAGAGAAGGGGTTCGCACCACTATTTCTGGTATGGTTGGCTGCAGATTGTGCCCCCTCACCTTGTGAATCCTTACAAAAACTATACTAAATTTAGCATACATTTTAATAAGCAGGACAGTTCTTTTCAGAACTGAGAAGTCTCCCAAAGTCTTCCAAATTCCGAATAATCTACTCCGCGACAGTAGAATAAATAGCAAGACAAGTTCTCAAAGAACAAAATCTACCTAGCAAGTAGATAT
>JAUELU010000041.1:3837368-3848501 GCA_032357145.1 Evasterias troschelii | reverse complement strand
TGTTGAGGTCCCGAAATCAAGCATCTGAAAGCACACAACTTTGTGTGACAAGGGTGTTTTTTCTTCCATTATTATCTAGCAACTTCGTCGACCAATTGAGTTCAAATTTTCACAGGTTTGTTATTTTCTGCATATGTTGAGATACACCAAGTGAGAAGACTGGTCTTCGACAATTACCAATAGTGTCCAGTGGCTTTAAGAGGTTTTGGGTTTTTTTTCAACAGCCTATCACATCCCTGTTTACCCTGTAAGCCCGAGAATCCAACCGGGGTGTATTTTTGTGTGTGTGTGTGTTTAGGCTCACTGTACTTTTAGACAAAATAAGAGTGAAATGATTTTTTTAAATTCCTGATGAACTGTAAAATTAATTGTTTCCACTAAAACAAACTTTATAAAATTCTTTCATATTGGTTGGATTGTGTTTTTCAAAAACAAGGGATTAATTTACTCTTTGAAAACAAAGTTAACTTTCCCTTGTAGACAGGGTACCCATTTGGTATTGTCAAAGACCAGTATCCTCACTTGGTGTATCCCAACATAAGCATAGAATTAAAAACCTGCGAAAAAAGTGGCTCAATTGGTCATCGAAGTTCAAAGACAATAAAGACAGATAAAACACCCTTGTTGCACAGAATTTCTGTTTCAGATGTCTGAGAAAGGCTTCATGCCTAAAGCCTTTCTCAGATTCAAATTTTGAGGTGAAAAGTTTATCTCTTTCTCTACAACTACATTACTTCTAATGGGTTGTTTCTATCAAGTTATTATAATATCAGCAGCTCTTTAGTGCTCTTTACTAGGTAAGTTTTTATAGTCATTAACTTTTGGAGTAGTTATCAAAAGTACATCCTGCCTTTAAATGCCAATGTTTTTTGTTGCTGTGTTCCAGGTTTTCAAGCATGGATATTGAGGCCCATCCTTCCTGTGACTACGACTACATTGAGATTTACGATGGAGTGGACTCCACCTCTCTGATGCTAGCCCAACGGCTATGCGGAACCACACCCCCTACTGACGCAATCATCAGCTCTGGAACCTCCATGTTGGTCCGCTTTGTGTCCGATATCTCTGTGTCCGGTGACGGCTTTGTGGCAGCGTATCAAGAAGTGATTGGTAAGTTTGATAGCAAGTATCCTAGGGCCCCATTTCACGATGTGCTAAACCCTTAAGACTCCATAGTGACCGCAAGCGGCTTGTACCAAATGCCCCAAATTGTTGACCTACTTCCATTCACATAAAGAGGTCGTAGTAAAGGTCGCGTCCAGATGTGAAATTTTCCAATGAAGTATGTTACATAGTATCCCAATTTCTAAACACAGAACCGAAAAGTTTCTCAGATTATAATTTTGGGGGATAAAAACTTATAAATGTTTTGCATAACCACATTACTTTGAAGTGAAATGTTTCTCAAGATGCTTTATACTATCGAAAGCTGCTGTAGGCTTCGAACTAAAAGGTTTTTATTGGTATTAATTTTAAGAGTGATTACCAAAAGTTTACAGACCCTTTTAATTGTTTAATATATATATATATATATATATTTTTTTTTAACAGGACCATATCTAGGCTGTGGTGGAATATTAAACGCCCCCACCGGAACCATCACAAGCGTGGACGTTGACAGCGACGGGAACTATGAGAGCAATCTGGACTGCATGTGGTACATCTCAGCAGAGGTTAACAAAGTTATTCAGTTGACGTTCGACGTAGCCTTCAATATTGAGGACAGCGCTGGAACATGCCCGTTTGATTTCTTAGAGGTGAGGTCTAGGCTGAGCTATCCAAACTGTACTGAACTTCATTTCTTACAGACTGAAGACGACGATCATAGACATAGGATCAACTTCTGGGTGGCATGGGTGGCTAGTGTGCAAAGCGCTCGCCTCTAATCAATGTGGCCCTTGTTCGATTCCCAGCTTTAAGGTTTCATCTGAATAGAGTTGTGCCATAAGTGGTTTTCTGCGGACCCTCTTTTTTATTTTTTATTACTTGGAAATAAAATACATAATTTAATAGGTCACACATAGTCAAAAAGTCGTCAAAAAAATTGGATCTACAAAATAGCGGGCAGATAAGTTCACGAAGTGAAAGAAAAACCACACAATTTCGAGGCATATTTGTGTTGGGTCATTGTATTCTACTTTTAAAACATCTTTCTAACCGTAATATGCATTTCGTAAAAAAAATGGTTTCTAACGCCTTTGCCTTTGATGTATGACAAAAACACTGGGCCAGCTCTGTGGTTTCCAACACCCCCCTCCCCCCAGAACCACCAATTAAGTGAGCCAGGAGAAAGTGACCTTTGGGATTTCCGGGTCTTCCTGCCTCATTTTTTACTGAAGGAAATATAATAGACATTATGTTTTTCAAGCAGCTAAGTAAAAACATTACAAGAGCAAAGAGTACGATCCTTTTGAATCTTTCCACAGATTCACGACGGTTATGGCAGCGTATCACCGCTGGTGGGCTTGTTCTGTGGATCGACAGCGCCCGCCGTCATCACCCTTTCAAGCAACCAGGCCTACTTACGCTTCTTCACGGACAGTTCTGTCAATCAAGAAGGCTTCTCACTGAACTATGCCTCAGTAGATCGTAAGTTCACTTAATTGTTTCAAGGGAAATAGATTTCTTAAGTACAGGCCGGGTTAATGTCAATAACTTTGATTAGTTTCAATCTGAAATCCCTAGAGCTGTGTATTTGGGGATTTGCAACACAGAGCGACCAGTTTCTTCGATCATGTGGTTGCTGGACGCCATTCTCAAATGTCCAAAATAATACATAACAACCAAATAGGTTGACTACTGTAGTTTGGCATCCTGTATTCACCAATGCGTTTTTTTTTCTTTTCACAAAACGGCTTATTGCGCAACTCTTTCAATATATGGCTCTGGAAATTGGTTTTACAGTGGGCCCTCTAATGTTTGCCGAAGAGAGGCCAAACAGTTTTCTGCTAAGCAAAAATGTGCAGAATACCAGTCAAAAATGGTATATTTGACATTGTATTCTGGCTGGAAACCTTAATCTGGTAAGCATAATTTTGCTTTGCTTAGCTACTTTTCATGCTGAAGCAGCTCTATGAAATCAGACTCAGGTGGTCAAGTAGGAATGATTGTCTTTTAATAACCTCCTGTTGCAGCTATTTGTGGCGGATCGTTCAATGCGACCGACGTTGCTCAGGTGATCACCTCTCCCAACTACCCCAACGCCTATCCTCATAACACCCGCTGCACCTGGTATATTGATGCCCCGGACGACACCAAGCATGTCCGCATCTCGGTCACTGCATTTGATGTGGAGGACGAGAGTAATTGCAACTATGACTACTTGGAGCTGAGGGACTTCCCTGAGGTAAAGAAAATAATTTAAAAACATGTTTAGTGCATGCCTTTTTAAAAAAAGGAAGGAGGACTTATTTTTCAAGACAACGGGCCGGGCTTTTTTTAAAGATGGTTGCCAGTTTTTTTCAGTCTGCTTTTTTCAAGACAACGGGCCGGGCTTTTTTTAAAGATGGTTGCCAGTTTTTTTCAGTCTGCTTTTTTCAAGACAACGGGCCGGGCTTTATTTAAAGATGGTTGCCAGTTTTTTTCAGTCTGCTTTTTTGGTGTGCAAAAGTCAAAAAATATGTTCTTTTTTATTAAAACACTTATTATTTTCATCAAAGATCGTTAAAACTCATCCTTTTGTGTCAAAAAAAAAAGGGAGGCGGCCTCTCAAAATGAAAAGGGCGGGGACACCAAACATGTTTATTTTTTTATTTGGCCTAAAGCTTAGTACATTCTTAACGGTGGTCCACAAGTCAAATGCTAGCTTAAACACCAGTCAAAATTGTGTCTAAGTGGTCCTGCTGGCTATAAGTAGGTTGATTCTGCCTGCAGAGAAACTCGTAATTTAAGAAAATAAAGAATGATGGAAGAGTTTTCTCAGCACTGCGTCCAAGCCTTTTCTTAGGGTTTTTTTCTTGTGTCTTTTGAGGGCAATGTTTCTAAAGAAGTAAAAGGGAAAAATGTCCAAATGTACTTATTTTTTGTGATACTCAGTAAAAAGTCAATTTACTTTGTAGTAATTTGGGGTTCTATGGGGTCCTTTTTGTCCCATCAGACAAACGGCCAGACTCTACGATACTGTGGATTGGATGTGCCACCTGTGTTTGACACTGCAGGACGTACAGCCAAGATCTACTTCATGACTGATGTGTCTTCAAGCGGGACTGGATTCTCCCTCACCTATGCCATTGCGAGTTAGTAGATTTCTTTTCATATTTTTTAAGGTATTATACAGGATTGGTGAATCAGCTGTTGCATTTTCTTATGGTTTTCAGATACCGTATTCTTTAATATGACCCCATTTGGAGTGAAATATTTCACTGAAACAAATGTTTTTTTATGAACTTCATAATCAGTAAGCATTCAGACTAAAATTAAACAATTCTATTTTTTATACTTACCAATCCTGTATAAAACGTTTAATCTAGTTGCTTTGCAGGAGTATGATAATTTTGTTTTGGGTCTTTTTGCCTAAATTTTATGATTTATTTTGATCCAGGGCTCGATTTCACAAAGTTCTTCATCTGAAGATGAGTTCTCAATATCACCATAGTGATTTGTATTGTGACATCACGCTTTGTTTTGCAATTAAGAATTAATTAACACACAGTTCAAGATCAATCTTTCTTCTTTCTGAGGATGGTTTGAAGAAATTAGATAAAAGTATATAAAAAGAGGGAGATGTATAAGTTTGTTAATATTTAGAGTGCTTTAGGGTAATTGAGTGGCAGGTCTCTCTCAGAATTGGCCATTGTTTTTTTCACAAGTTATGCCTAAAACTACATCAATAGATTTCCAAAAATGGTCAGATATTGCATGAAACTTTGCACTCTCTTTCCCCACATGCGTTTAATCAGAATATGATCTCTGTTTTCAATGACAGATTGCAGCAAGGATTACACCGGTACCAATGGGCGGGTTACCAGCCCAGGCTATCCTCTATACTACCATGACATACACGACTGTCGGATCACAATCACGGCTCCATCAGGCAGCTTCCTAGCCCTCTACTTCACCGAATTCAACGTGGAGTACAGTACTGATTGTGGGTTTGACAAACTTGATGTAAGTGGTAGTGTCACAAAAATTTGGGTCAAAGTTTAGGATTTCGTCCAATTCTGTTTTTGTTTGTTTGTTTGTTTGTTTGTTGGTTTTTTTGTTTGTTTGTTTTTGTCACAAATTTTTATTTTGTTTAGCCCACTTGTTTTTTGTTGAGATGATCTTCCCGACAAGAGAACTCGGCAAAGCTGTAAAAAAGTGATACAGATGCCAAGCTGGCAACAGGCAATCTCTCTCACACAAACATTGGTTTAACCGATAGATAACCCAAGTCTTAACACTCAGAAATTGATGATTGTGTTCCCCCCCCAACAGGTTTATGATGGAGTGGATGATTCCACACCAGCCCTCTACTCCCTGTGTGGTGTGTATCTTCCAGATCCGATCTTCCTATCTGCCAACACAGCCTACCTCAACTTTGTCACCGATGCCTCGGTTACATTCGCAGGGTTTGACATCACCTACACGTCCAGTACTGTATCATCAGGTACATTTTTTTTCTTATCATTGTCTGAGCTTAGGTCAGGCCATGTCTTAGGCTATGTCTGAGCCGTTAGTCATAGCTGTTGTGTCTGCTGCCAATGGCTGTTAAGAGCTGTTTCAGTTTTCATTTCATTTATTAATTCTGGTTGTGAAGTTAAGGATTCTCAGAAAAGCGAAGTAAAATACTATACTAGCAGCCAACAACCCCCATGGAGAGAATACGAGGAAGGAAGTTTCAGTTTTAGATGTACATGTAGGAGGAAGAATTATTGCAAGGCAAAACCCATGCAATCTGGTTTAGACTGAAAACCAAATCCATAAAGCGCCCCCTGCGGGATTCATCTGGGATCATAGAGGTGAAAGGCAAGAAAAGATATCACTATGCCATCCTGGCCTCCCATGGCTTGAAACTTTTAGCCATTGTTAAAGATCGTGCCCAGTTAAAGTTTGAGGGATTTGTTCAATTCGCTTTTCAAAATGTTCTCTCGGACTTAAATGGCTGCGCCCTCTCAAAGATGAAGTTCAGTTTCACATTTGTTTCCTTTAGGAGATACATTTTACATTATTTTGTTAGCTGGGTTAGTTTGTTTATGTCAGGTATTCTGTTTATTTACAGTTATTTTTTGTCAGATTTATTTTAAACTATTTTCTACTTGTTCCCCGCAGGTTGTGGAGGGTCTTTGGGGGGTCGTACGGGTAGTTTCACAAGCCCTGCCCACCCGTTCACATACCCCACTAGTCTTAACTGTGAATGGTCCATCGAGGTACCGACTGGCGGCAACCAACTCACTCTGGACTTTACCTCGTTGGCCATTGATGGAGCAGAAGGTGTCTGTAACCAAGATTATCTAGAAGTGTACGACGGCAGCTCCTCATCCGCCCGCCTGTTTGGCCGCTTCTGTGGAATGGTAAGACATTTTGTGGTCACCTTGAAAATCGCCAGCTTCATAAAAGCTCAAATGACCATAAACCACGCCTACTATACACAAATTGTTTCCAACGATTATCATTCACCTGTAGCGTTCTCCCTTAACAGTGGTCTGCTGGCCAAATACCAGTTACAACTTTTGAGGACCAGTCAACATTATATCCAAGCGATCCTGCTGGCTCATTCATTGTTTTCAAATACTTCATGTAAATCACTGACTACACCGATTGTTTGAATGGTTTCAAACTCGAGTCCCATACAAATGACAGTAGAAAGAAAAAATAAAGATGAGGACCAGTGAAAAAACTAGGGGACCAGCTAGCTGGTCCCGCTGGCTACTCACTAAAAAAATTAAGCGGAAAACTTGTATTGGAGATACTCCGAGAGATCTACACATCGAGCTTTCAAGTTCTTGACTTGACTTTCACAAAAGGTTTTGCTAAAAGACCATGGGGTTTCTTTAAAAAGATCAACTTTTGTCATCACTAACCCTTTCCTTAACTGACTTTCATCTACAGCAATTAACTTTGCAAGTCTCATATATTTCAAAACTTTTGGGACCAGGTTTGTCCCAAGCATAATGAATTTTACGTGCCCACAATTCTGTTTCATCGAATACTTAAGTTTAACATAGTTTAGGGCTATAGATATTACATCATTCTGCTTAGGAAAGTTAAATTTTGCCATGAAATATTTGAGAGTAAAATAAATTTTACAAATCAACAATACGTTCACTTTATATGAATTATTTGTTTTTCCTTCAGACACCACCAGCCCAGATAACAGCCAGCTTTAGACAGTTGTTCGTCCGATTGGTCACCGATGGTCAAGATCCCCCAGTTGGCAACACCACGCTCAGTGGCTTCAGAGCTGTATTCAACAGTTGAGCCTTCACAACGACTCTAGAAATATGGTGAGTTGGCAGCTCTTGGAGCAGCATGTCATTAGTGGCTTGAGGGAGGTAGACAAACACCTCTAGAATACCGTTTACGAATGGGGCTGTTACCTTCAAACAGGCCTTGTCATCGGTCAATAACTGTCTGCGTTGGATTTCAAATAACGCATTCTCAGCAGCGTGTCGTGGCCTAGCAGTCAAACGCACTGGACTCAAGCTCTTGGTGTTTCTGATCAGCAGAGTTCGAGTCCTGTTCTTGACACTTGTATCCTTAAGCGTGACACTTAACCATGGTTGCTTTTGTCGTTGGGATGGTCAAAACTGTACGTCCAGTGTGTTGTGTAATGCAGGTAAAAGAACCCAATGCACTTATTCTTTCGACAGAAGGGGGATTTGCCTTGGGGTTTCTGGCACGGTGTGGCTGCTTGAAGTTTGTGCCACAACACCTTGTAAACTGTTACTGCGTGCTACAACTCTTGTAAAATAAACATGTCAAATGGGCTTAGTAATTCCAAACACAGCTCTGCCTACCTGCACTAGTGTGGACAAACAATGAGCACTTTAAAAAACAAAATTTTAAAAAGCATGTTGTTTACTTGATGTTACTCTTGTATCAAGAATGACAAATAATCAAGTTGAGTTTCACCCTTTCACCAGTTTATGATTGTCGTTAATGTTATTAAGTTCATTCATTCATTTTTTTTATTTAATTGTAATTTTTATTCTACAGAACAATGGAAATTACACCCGCAACTTTGAATTTGGAACTTACAGACCACGATGCTGTAAGAGTGTTCCAACAGTATCACCTCTTCCAGCAACCCACCTACACGTTTTTTAAAAAAGAGAAGTCTATAGTTAAAAACTAGTCACACGTTTATATAAGTACTGAAAATATATGAAACTAAAAAAAAATCAAATCAATAATGACGAATGAAGTGACTGAAGTTGTGATTGTGATCTACTAATTAAGATTCTTTCTTTAAAGATATATTTTTTTGTATTGTGCACAAATTTGAATTGTATAAAAACTTAAATGAAGTGTCATACGCTGCAAAGTGTGTTCCGAAAAAGAGTAAAAAACTTTGCTTGTGATGATCAAGCTTTGTTTTCTTTCTACTCAGAGCTAACCTCATACCAAAATGTTTACCTTTTTGTATCTAGCGATGTGAGGGAGGGAGATGTGGTCAGGCTTTTTATCTAGCAGTGACCTCATCGGACAAGTCAGTCATAAGATTACGTATATCACTCAATTTTATAACCAGTACTACACTTCCAATTATAAATAGTTTTTTCGGAACATTCCAGTTGCATGCATTATATATTTTTTTTGACATAGACAATCATTTTCAGAGACTGACACTTGGCTTTCCATTCATTTCTGCCTTTTTTGTTTTTATAACATCAACAACTATAGAGTGCTTTCTTTTGTTTATTCTGCAACATTCCCAGTAAACAAAGGTAGTGTCCGAATTGGCGTCAATTGGCGTCTACTTCTAGATTTCCATGACATAATTTGTTGACCTGTAGTACGTCCTAAGCAACACTGCTCGTAGAAACAATCATAGTCGTAGCTGTAGCCACCGATTCGGACACAACCTAATGGACCTTATGCATTGGTGTCATCCTGCCGCCATCTTGGAGATAAAACGTCAACAGAACAATGAGAAATGTGAGAGCGGCCCAATGCAGTGACGTGAATAAGATCTAGAAAGAGATATTTCCCTATAGAAGGGTAAACTCTCTCTCAATATTGTATTTTGACACTGTGTTACTTAAAGGTGCTGTATACGCTTGGTAATTGGAGCTTACTGTTTGTTTCAAACCTATATAATTGTAGGTAGGCCTATCTACAATTCAACTAACCTGTGAAAATTTCACTTCAAAAGTTGGTCGCGTTTTTGAGATATCACCGAAAAACCGGAGCAAATATTTCCACGCAGGAAGAATATTCCCTATTGGAATACACCGGCCGTAATGCTTCTGAGATTCAAATTTTGGGGGGATAAAAAGTGATATATTTTTCTATAACCGCAGTACTCTGATGTGAACAGTTTCTCAAAATGCATTATACTATCCAAAGCTGCTGTACTTCTTACCAAGTAAGCTTTTGTTGCCATTAATTTTCAGAGTCGTTACCAAACGTATACAGAGCCTTGAAGAGCTTCTGTAGGCACCTAATTATTGTGTACTGTGTCTAATGTGTATCCCGTTAATTTCACAAAGATGTTAAGCCCCAAAATACTGCTCGGCGGATGAATCTGCTAAGCCCAAAGATCGCAGGTTACTGGTTGCATTTAATGTCCAGATAACTACATTTTGGCTGGTCATTGTCTCTACTATGCAAGAATATTCCATGCTTCGCAATTTTTAATTTTTGTGCTAACCAACTTTTAGAAATATTGCAATTAGTGGACACTGAATGAAGTTAAGTAAGTGAATATTTAAATCAAGAGAATTTGCCCTTTTCTTTCTGCACAATATCTGAAACTGACTCTCAAAATTGGCGCCAAAAATTGTTGAATCTTGCGATGGCGTCAGGTAAATTGGGTCAATGCCATTGTAGACCTAATTCATTTCATTATATCATATCAGGTAATGGACTTGCTTGTAAAATTCTATGAAGAATGTTAGTACTTTGATGAACTCTAGATGAAATTGGTAAGCAAATGTGAATATTAAAAAGTTAAATAAGGTTTCAGTGACATCCAATATTGATCAAGAGTACTTTAGATTGATTCACGTATATTTTTCCAGTAAGGTTATATTAGATTTTCAGTCGTAGTTAAGTAATTAGCATTTTTGTGTTTGATTTTTCCTGTATTTGGATTTTCTTGCTTAAACGATAATACGGAGAATCAAATTCTTAAAATAGAATTATATATATATGATATAAATATATTATATTAAAACTATGATTCAAATCAACTTTGTACGGAAGCTTACAGTAAACATCTGGGTTTCAAGTTGTAGTCAAAGGAGCTGTGTCGTCATGACCAAAGGAGGCATGTTAAATAAGAACTTGAACAGAAGTGTTAATTTGTAATGTAAAGAGCGGATAAACTGAGGCTTTACATGATTTTTTAAAGTGAAAAGTGACTTTTTCTAATGTGTTTAGTCATTGCGGAAGGTGGCGATTATCATTTTCAAGGTCTTGTAAACTGAACAGGGGGAAGAATTTCTTAGTCAATCTAATTAGCCGACGAAACAAAGACATATGTATTTTCCCCGATTGGTATAAGCTAACCAAAGAATGAAGATAATCACCACATTTGGAGAGTAGTTACTCAACTAGGCCTAAAGGGTTCATGTAGGAGTTTTCTTCATTTAATTTGCTGAGACATATCAAGGAATTTATTCAGTGATACCAAATAAAATTGGTAGGCCTATTGTGTTTATTTTTAGTTTCATATTCATGTATGCAGATATTTTCTTCCATGAATGATTCTGTTTTGATTTAAGCAATAATTCATCAAACAAACTGAGAACAAAAAAATTAAATTCATGATGTTGAAATTTATATCCATGTGTGGTGTTTTAATTTGCTGTTCGTGGGTTGTGATACTGACATGTATCAGGTATGATTATTATTCCTACTTAAAGGCAGTGGACACTACTGGTAATTACTCAAAATAATTGTTAGCATAAATACTTACTTGGTAATGAGCAATAGAGAGCTGTTGATAGTATAAAACATTGTGAGAAACGGCTCCCTCTGAAGTAACGT